>LOJH01000290.1:13565-41018 GCA_001685095.1 Ellobius talpinus | reverse complement strand
AGAGAGAGAGAGAGAGAGAGAGAGAGAGAGAGAGAGAGAGAGAGAGAAGCAGAAGACTGAAGGAAGGAAATACACAACTGTGTTGGGGGAACTGCCATGTATATGTCCCCCAAACAAGATGCTTTTGGGGAGACATCATTTAATAGACCACAGTTAGTGGCAGAACTGTGAGCAGCGCGGGGCTGTGTTTTAGAGACAGGATGGATGACGCTCAGCAGCAAGAAAGCCCAGGCCTGATTCTTTGGGCTGAACTTATATACACAGAGGAGTGCTGCTCCTCCCCCTACTCCCTCNCGCCAGCTTCTGGTCTTGGTTTTCTCCTTCATGCAGTGGAGCCAAGAATTCCTTTCTCTTAGGGTCTTCTTGCCTAAGGCTAAGCATGTGCCTGCAAAGTAGATGGTGGCTGCAAGGAAGAGGAGGGGGAAAGGAAGGATAAGGATGACAGAGAGGACAGGCAGAAGGAGGAGAAGGGAGAAGAAGGAAAAGGGAGAAGGGAGAGGAAAAGGGAGGAGAAGAAAGGAGAGGGAGGAGAAGAAGGGAGGAGGGAAGAAAAAAGAAGGGAGGAGGAATGAGAAGGGAGGAGGGAGGAGAAGAATAGAGGAAGGGGAGAAGGGAGGAGGAAGGAGAAGGGAGGAGAGGGATAAGAAGGGAGGAGGGAGGAGAGGAGGGGGAAGGGAGGAGGGAGGAGAGGAAGGGAGGAGAGGAAGGGAGGAAGGGGATAAGAAGGGAGGAGAGGAAGGGAGGAGGTGGATAAGAAGGGAGGAGGGAGGAGAGGAAGGGAGGAGGGAGGAGAGGAGGGAGAAGGGAGGAGAGGGAGGAGAGGAAGGGAGAGAGGAAGGGAGGAGGGAGGAGAGGAAGGGAGGAGAGAGGAGAGGAGGGAGAAGGGCACAGATCCCAGAGGCAATGCTATGGAGAGGATAGGAAAATGGCAAAGGTTAGATGCATTGGAGCTGGAGAATTTCTCCACATGGTCCCCAGGCTCAGGCCACCTTCAAGCACCCTGGGGTGGCCCCACCTGAGGATGACTGAGGCTGAAACAGGTCTCTCATTGTTTCTGCTGCCTCTGCCCCCAAAGCCTTCATTTTGGGGTTCACCAGGACACTCTGCACAGAGGAGCCTCCTGAGGAAAATCTCTGTGTGCCTGCCCCAGGGGTGGGAGTAGGAGTACTGAGTCCTCTCCAGGGACTCCTAGTGCAAAGCAGAAAAAGTGCCCTGTGTCTTTAAGGAGGCGCCAGTTGGGAGTGCAGAAGGGAGGAAGGTTAAGACATTAGCGGGTGCTAACAAACTTAGGATGTGGAAGGAGTCTCTTCTTGGCTGTCCATCAAAGGAAGGATTGAATGTCCCTGAGTGTGGAGTGAGCTGGAGGAGAGAAGGAGATGGGGGAGGGGTGCAGGAGGGTGCCATCAGACCAGGCAAGCTCACTCCCTGGGCAAGCCTTCTCCAGGTGTTGTGGCTGCAACAAGTTGGTGTATAAGTATGGCAGACCAGAGGCTGTAGGTCCCAGCATTGGCAGCCCCATGGCCTGTGTGTCGCCACTCCTCCCCCATGCCCCATCCCCAGCTCAGGTTCTGTCCAAGCAGCTGGCTGAAAAGTGATCCTGGAGGAAGAGGCCCTTCCTGTTGATTCGGAACCCTGAGACAGTGTTCCTGAGCCCCCTCCAGGCCCACCAGACCCCTCCTCATTCAGGCTCCTGTCCTGGAGCCACTAGGCTCCTTTGTCATCTAGGATGGGGCAGCTCCTAACAGATGTCTCTGTGTAATCCAGGGAGACCTCCACAGCTACCTAGAGAGAGACCACAAACCATGCCAGGAGCCTCCTACAAGGTTATTTCCGGCAAAGGCTGAAAGGAGGGAGGGCATGGGGGAGCCCGTATCAGGTCCAGGAACAGTTCATTCTTCCTACCCTGGGGCGGGGAGACAGCAGCACTATCCTAGTGAGTAGGAAGTCCCTGCCCTCAGATCCCTGTCTAGTGGGGGGAAGAGAGATGAGAACAGAGACACCCTCAAACAGCACACACATACAACAGCGGCTTTTGGAATACTATAGGTCAGTTCTCTCAATGGCTGGCTAAATTCAGAGTTCCAGGCCCAGCCTTGGGGTGTGTAGAGCCAACCTGGGGACTACACACCTATAGTTCTAAGAACAGTGTGGGCTGTGGTTTAAGAGCAAGTGTGACAGCAGAAGTCAACACAGATGGCTGCGTCAGAGGAAGGAGGCAGCCAGGAGGCTGTGCGAGGAGCCTTGGGAGCGTGTGCTCGTCCCTCAGAGTTCCACTCGGGGAGTGAGGAGGGCTTGCTTGAATGACTTTGCAGTATGGAAAGCCTGTCCGGTTTGCCCAGTGGGGATGCTGGAGCAGCAGTGACGAGGGGGCTCAGGGGGTCGTTTGAGGTAGGAGGTGGTTAGGAGGGAGGAGGGAGAGGAAAGCAGACATGGAGATGGCAAGGAGGAAGGTGGAATGCCAAGGACAGAGAGCCTGGCAGGGGTGGAGGCAGAGGAAGAGGAAGGACAATTTCAGGATGTGTCTGGAGGTGCTATGCTAGGTAACAGACAGTGCCTGACGGGATATACAAGGGGCAGCTGGTTCAAGAGGAACACAATGTATTTCCTTTGCCACCTAGTAATTGTAGGCTCTGTGGCCATCCTGATGGGAGGTGGACAACCTACAGATCCGAAAAGCAAGAAAAAAAAGTGAGCCCAAATACAGATTGAGGAGACTGTAACTTTAAGTCTATGGATGTCCAGAGATTGACTATAAGAACATCCAAGTAGGACACATCCCCAGGGATGAGTGGCAATGGCCTTCCTACACACAATGCATCTGAGATTTGAGACTTCATTTTTCTGCATCCTATTAATTAAAAAAATGCTGATCATAAGTCATCAAATTGATTTCACAAGCCACTAGGTTGTGACCCAAAACTGAAAAATACGGCTCTCCACGGAAACGGGAGTCCCAGGGGCATAGGCAATGAGTTCACTAAGAAGAGGGTGTAAGAGGCAAATGGGGCTCTGGGAACCCCAACACTTAAGGCCCTGGTCAGAGATACAGAGGCAGAGACACCTGAGAAGGAAGACATGAGAAATCTAAAGCAAGCAGGATGCTTTAGAAGGAAAGATGGACACCTGTGGAGAGCCCTGCAGAGGACCTGGAGGTCAGTGGGGGTGTGACCTAGTGGTCACAGACACCCAGAACTCTCGACCCAGGAAGGATCGGCATAAATAGAGGCCTCAGAGGTCCCCTGGGACATGCAGTACAAGGGCAACTAAGTCCCCCATCAGTATGAGTTTACCCAAGGAGACCCAGGACTCAATTGCTCACCCATGCCCCCTTCTCCCCTGGCCTGTGAAGACCTGCCATACTGCTCCCTCTCCTCAAAGTTCAAGTCTCTAGGGAGAGAAATATGTTCCTCTCATGCTCAAGTTGCTTAGCTTTAAACAGGACAAATGCTAAGACTCAAGGAGGGCCTGTCACCTCAGCAGAGTTGCTTGTCACATACTGGCAACCAACTGTGAGCTAGACCTGCAAGGCAGGGAATTTAACTTATGGAGAAGATAGGAGGTGGAGACTATACTCCCTGGAAGGGAAGTGTTTTAGTCCCACAGAACAGAAATGAGTGTCACAGTGAGCTAGGACATTGTGTCAGGAGCCTGTGACACAGGGTCTATGGGGGTTGACAGCTTTGTGATTGACTGGACCTGTGCAATGGTGAAGATTAGGGGTGTTATCCTGGGCTGGGGGGGTGAAGAACTAGAGATAAGAGGTGTGTGATGGCTCAGAGGCACCCAAAGACCCAGCATTAGCCTGTTCTGCAAACAGACACGCCTCCAACCCAGAGCCAACCATCATTTATGACTTCTCCATCCTCCAAGGATGTCTATCTATGTGGAGCACAACTACAGAAGTTGGGGCTACACACAGGGCCTGAAGTCTGACCAACATGGCATTCTCTAAGAAAGGATCCCCAGGAACTCTGGGGTACTCCAGGAGAAAATCCTGAGTGTCTCTCACTGGAGGCTCATACTACAGAGAGAGGCTGAGGGCACATGTCAGAAGCTGTGGAAATATATAGTATATAGCAATTGATAATTCAGATGTCAACCTACCAGGGGAGTGACTCTCTGATGGAGGTTAATCCTGTCCAGGCAAGGCCTGCAGGACCATCAACTATGGAGACTGTTGCTCACTTTTGCTAAAGCAGCTTGGTGTCTCCCCAATACCTGCATTGTAGTGTGTAATCTCATGTGATGTGCATATGTAATCTCAAGACTGCATCTCAATCTTATGGGCACATATACCTGTGGGTGGTCAGGAAGATGACTTCATTAAATTATTTTGATATATAGAATATGCTTTATAACTAGATCTATTTGTCCCACAAGGACCGTTAGACACTTAGAAGCCTGCTTTTTTCCTTTTGCGCAGACTAACTGCACACAATTAGTTCACTTTCATCTCAGAGCAAGTTCAAACTAGGCTAAAGGCTCTTTGTAAATAGAGCATACATTTAAAACCTTACAGCTATGCACAAGGTCAGAGTCACAAATATCCAACCAAGGTTGCAACACAAAGCATCCTAAGGAAAGCATGCCAGTTCTTCACCTGCCAAGTCAGCTGACAACAGACCTATGTCTCAAAAGTTTGTCACTGGGCACTGTGCCCCTCACCCCTCTCTGGTCATAGTCTTATTCCTATAACCTTGGAGCCTTGTGTTGCCATGGCAATGGCTCAACTCCTTATCGCTTACCCTAGGAATGTGCTTTTGACCAATGAGAGGTAACTCTTATAATTTTTTTTATTGCTTCAAGGCTCCTGTAAGGACAGTGCTTTTAGGCTAGAAGAGAAGAAGCTAGGAGGAATTAGAAGTAGGACAGGAGAATTAGGATGGAGGCAAAAGAATAAAGAGACTTGCTCAGAACAGCACATGTGTAAGAGAGTTCATTTGCCCTAAGAAAAAAGTTCCTTTTGCTTGCTGTAGCATCCAATATGAACCCTGAAAAGGACCTTGGGGCTGGTCCCTTAAAGGACCTAGTTAGGTTTAGACTCATCACTAGTTACGTTTAGGCTCTAAACACATTTGGTGTGTTGACAAGTCATTCTGTTGAACTTGGAGTTTAACTTGGAGATTGCAGGTGTGTGCTTCCACACCTGTCTATTGTAATGCTTGATGGTGACATTAATTGATATTAAATAAAACTTGGTCATGGTGGCACATACCTATAATTTCAGAACTAGGGAGGCCAAGGCAGGAGGCTCTGAAGTTCAAGACCAGCTTGAGCTACATAATAAAACCCTGTCTCAAAAAAGCAATAAATAGCCACATGTGGATATAGTTCATAGCTACGGGATATTTCAGTACAGATGAAGACTCATCTCAACAAGTGAAGAAACTAGAAAGTGACAAATCTAAGGTTGTCTGGTATCGATCTACCCCTAAAGCCCCACCTCCCTTTCTTGCCTGTAGATTATATGTGGAGCAGGAAGGGAGCGAACATCATAACCAGCTACATGTAGTGTGGGCAGGCACTTAAACACTGACCACATGAGCAGTGTGAAGATACCTGTCCTCTGGACCTCCCTAGACTCCTATTCTGCTGCCACACTGGGGGCTACAGGAGACAATCAACACCTTCCAACGTGGACATCCTAGGAGCCACTATTTCTTCACGGGTCTTTGATCCTAGGCTTAGCACTGGAGAGCATAAACAGTTCACTCACTGCACTGCTACAAGGGTTTAATTTGGCTGTGTCCTGGCACCAGTTTCCACACACATGGATCCCAGGCCTACAAGGGTCACTGTTCTACCATTAATTCTGCCATGGAGTCCCAGCAAAGCCCATCTGAACCCCATCTCACCCATGCATCAGAGTCCAGCAAATACGGTAGGAAGCCTAGTTCTCTGCTTCCAAAGAACAGTCCCTGAATGCTGGCTCTTACCCAAGGAGTTCTGAGGCTGCTTTGGACACCTAGCCTGCCTTGATTAGAGAGAGGTCCTCAACCTCACGGAGCCATGCAAAATAGCATTCAAATCTGTCCCCACTTTCCAGTGGTGGAGAATGTTAGGTCAGAATGGTCCATGAGCATGGACAGAGCAGTACCCAGGCTTGGAGAGGTCCTCGCTGGGCAGGGATCCAGTGTAACAGAGCATCAGTATCCTACAGGGGCTAGGCATCAGCACTGGGATGGCTTGGGGTCTGGTCCCTGCACTAAACAGAAATTAGTCTCAACTTTCACACCAATGCAGCCAGGCAATGGCCCTGCTCAACATCCCTCAGTGTCTCCCCATTGTTCTTAGGATAGAGTTCCATATATCCCAGCTGTTGCTCACCTTCTGAATCTCAACCAATGTCACTCTTCCTAAGTTGCCTACTCCAGCCGCTATTCTCTCTCAGTTCCTCATCCGCCCTACTCTCTTATCAGCCTCTGGGTCTTTGAATGTTCTATTCCCTTCTCTCTTTGCCTCTCGGCAGCTTCTATTTCATCTCATGTGCAAGGGCCACTTCCTCAGGGAAGCCTTCCTGGATCTCTCTCTCTCTCTGAGGTTGTTGTTGTGGTCTTCCCTTCCTAGTTTCTTGTGACATCACACAATTCTTTAGTCACCGCTGTGACTTTTACGGTCACTGGTGCCACTGATGGCAGATCCTCCCTTGCTGAGTCCTGAGGGGAAAACTTATGTTCCTAATGCTGCGACCCTCTAATACATGTTGTGGTGATCCTCAACCATAAAATTGTTTTGTTGCTACTTCCTAACTTTTTATGTAATTTCATAATGTAAATATATGTGTTTCCTAATGGTGTTATGTGACCCCTGTGAAAGGGTTGTTCGACATTCCCTCCAAAAAGGGTCATGAACCATAGATTGAGAACCCCTGCCCTAGAGGTCCCAAGCCTAGGGTGCTTGGTGATACGTGTTATCGAATGCTCATATGAAGAAATTAAAGATGCCATTGAGATGGGATGAAAGTTAAGCCATTTTCTGGGCCTGATAACCTTGAACTTGGAAAGAGCATATGCCTATGCCAAGTACAAGAGAAGACTGGGCACTGCCTGTCACTGTCCAGCAGGAAGCGTAATACAAGCGTGCCACTTTGGCACAGCTGTGCTCAGAGATGCTCTGGACGGTTTTTAACAGTGAGTGACCTAAAGCTGGGGAAGTGCTCCTGGGCTGGGAGGCAGAGGCCACCGCCACCTAGAATATTTCATCTGTGACCCAACCTGAAGGGTGAACAGAGATCATGGCTAACAACTGTACCTGGAGAAGAGAGGAGTGGGTGCAAAAGCCTTGGGGTGGAGGCCAGCTGCCTTAGTCCTGTGATGGTTGGACTGTTAGCTAGATCAGCGAGGTAGGGTCACACAGGGCTGCCAAGCCTGGGTTAAAAAGTTCTGGTGCCACTGTGGGGTTTCAGCAGAGGAACGACAGAGGATGGAGCGTGGAGGGGAATGCTTCCCATGGCAGTCTGGGCCCCTTCCAGCTCTGGCGCCTAGGGTCTGGCTAGGATAGGAAGGTTCCCTCCTCACTGCCAGCAGAGGCCCCAGGAGACTGATTTTCCTGCTTGACGTCAACCGAAAGGTCGCAGAGATCCCAGCTTTCCTCTCAGGGGCCCTTAAGGGCCCTTCATTCTGTCCCCTTACCCAGGTCCTGTAGATATTCCATGAGGTGCCCAGACATGACCACCGCTGGAGTCTCTTGAGGTCCAGAGACACCGTGAGAAGCAAAGCTTCCTCGATGTGTCCTCACCTCACCTCACTCAGATTTCAAAGGGGGCCTCATCCTAGTATCTGGGGGTTGGTGGAGGAAGGGCAGCCTGTGCTGTCTGCCAGGGTGGGGAGGGGATCTCAGGCCAGTTGGCTCCAGCAGCCCCCTCCAGTCCTCCAGATAACAACCCTCCTGGGACTGCACACAGGCAGTCAGTGCCCTCTCCCTGGCCTGATCTTCGGCACCTAAGCCAGTATGCGCTGATGACCTGGAAGTGAACCAGAGTATACAGGCTCTGACTTCTTCCTCTAGCAAAGGATTCCACAGCGGGGGGAGATACAGTCTGCCAGACCCTGGTCACTCCCATGCTGCTTGGCTGATCCTCTGTCTTCTTCATCCAGCCACGTCCAGGTTCATTCCTGCCCGGAAACCTGCTCCTGCAGGTGAGATGGCTCCTCAGCCATGCTCCCTCAAGCTCCACCCTGAGTGACCCATCCTTATTTAAACTCTGTCCACCCAAGGGTGCAAGTCTGCAGACTCTGATCTGTCTGTTTCCCTGTGTCTTATTCCCCAGTTAGCTGTCTACAAGGCCTGCCAAATGCCACCTGAAACCATCCCGCAAGGTGTTCACCATATTTCCTCCATCTCCTTGATTTCCCACCTGGACATCCACAGGAGACTTTTCTCTCCACTCTGCTCACGCTAAAGAAACATGAAACAGAATCAGAGCCCATGGCTGTTCCCATCTCCCCTGACCACTGTGAAACCTTACAGGGCCTTCTAAGTTCACTGAGGGAGACATTTCCAAAATCTACAGACCTGAGCCCCCATTGGCCATGGCTGAGCTGGCCCCACCATCTCTGTGAACTCCCCAGAATCCCTCACACCCGCACCATTCATTTTAATAGATCACTCAGACCTTCCTTTTCTTCTTCAGATACAAGGTAATTCCTGCCCCGGGGTCTTTGCCCAAGCTGTTTCTGCTGACCAAAGGGTCAGATCGATTTTTGCCTGAGCTGTTTCTGCTGACCAAAGGTCCAGATAGATTTAGTTACCTGACACATTTGACTGATACCGTTACAGCGGCCTATGCCATGTCACGCTCTGCCCAAGTACTTCTCATAACCTGAGAATCGACTGTTTAACTCTTGGGGTAGCTGGCTCAGTCATCAGTCCAAATACCCCCTTCCTGTGGATGTCTCTGAACACGGTCCAGCATGGCTAGCACTGTCCTGCAAGTGGCCCTGCTGGAATTTTGCCCCTTGATCCAGTTGCAAATGTAAATACATGCAATGTTAATTAGCCAATCATAGTCCAACAAAGCTGGGGGAAGAGGTGGACACCTTAAATGGAATCTCCTTGGCTAATCTTCTTCCCAAATAGTCAGTGTTATTTTCCTCTTTCCTCCCAGTCATCCCCATCCTTCTCCCTACCACTTCCCCCCCCACCTCAAAATCATTGCGTAGCTCAGGACGATCTTGAATTTCTGATCCTCTTGCCTCTGCCTCCCCACTGCTGGGATTCTAAGCACGCACCCTCTCGCTCAGTTTCTGCAGTGCCGGGAATCAAACCCAGGACTCCATGTCAGGAAGGCAAGCAGTCTGCCAACGGAGCTCTGTGTCACTGTCCTATCCCCACCCCCCACGGCCCCTTCTTTGGTTTTGTGCTTATTTTGTCTGTCTCTCCAGCTAGATGTGGCAGTTCCATAGGGAAAAATGTGCTCATCGGGTTGGTCCTTGGGACCCTGGAGCCCGAAGCCCCCCTCATGGCAGGTGTTGACAGATATTTGTTGAGCCAGTGAGTGAACAGTCACCTGCTCTGGGGACGCTGCTGTGGCCAGAGCTCTCAAAACACCACAGCTGCCGCGCAGAGACTACAGGATATGATTGGTGAGGCATTTCCGGTGGCCACTGCTCAGAGGCCCAGCGGGGATGGGTTTCTAGAAGGCACGGGGCAGGCCTTGTCCATCACCCAGTAAATAACAGCTGGCCCATCTGCCACAATCCATTTCAGATCTTTCAGAGGTGCTTAACCCTTGTGAACTCACTGGCCTCTCAAAGCTACTGGCTGAAGCTGACAGAGCCCACTTCACACAAACATGGGAGTCCGGCGTTGGCAACCAGAGGTCACACAGCGCTGATGAGAGCCAGGCTAAGCCCTGTCTCACAGTGTGGACTTGAAGCCTTTACCGCAGGCACACCCTGTTCGGGGATGGGCAGGTTCTGTGCATACAGCCAGCCACCCTCACTACAACCGACTGGCAGCTAAGAGGCTCACCTGTTCACACAGAATGTTCTGGAAGGCCAGTCCCCAGGGTCAAAGTGTGTCAGAAGCACAGGAGGGGAGGCAGTGAGAGTGTGGGTAGAAGCTTGAGCTGAGGTTCAGGAGAGCTCAATGCCATTTACCTAGTACCTCCTGTGTGCCAGACTGACTGTTCTTGCCCCCACTTTACAGTTGAGAAAGTTGAGGCCCAAGAGAGTAATTCACCTGTTCACAGTAGGACAACTTTGTTAAAGTCTCTTAGCCTTTACCTGGGTTTAATTCCTACCAGATCCAACCAGGCCTGCCTAGCTTAGACAGAGCATGATGGGGAAGGCAGCAAGCTGGTTCTAGAGGACCCTGTGACATAAAGGGGCCTCTTAGATGGCTGGAAAAGGGGCAGGTACCTCCCTGCCCAGGCCACTGTGGGTGGAGGGTTCAGGGGAGACCAACTCCCAGGGCCTCGGCTTTCTGACTGACTGGTTCCAAGACAGTGACTCATCCAATCCCAGGAATGTGGGAAGGCGGCAGATGCCGTGAGTAGCCCCCAGTCCCGCTGGAAGACTATGGAGATGAACACTAGAAACCTGACTCAGTTTGAACTGCTTTGGAAGAAAATCTGTTCTTGGGGCTCAGTTGCTGATGTACTTCCCACATAAGCAAGGTGTCCTGAGTTTAATCACCGTAGAACCTACGTACAAAGCCGAGCAGGATGGCTCAGTATAATCAGCGAGTCTCAGATGTCAGTGAGAGACCCTGTCTTAAAAAAGAAGGGCACAGTGCCCAAGGAAGAATTCCGAGTTTCCTCTAGCACACATGCGTGGTCCCGCATGTGTACACACTTACACATACACACACACACCCTTATCTGGGTCCTTCTCCAGATGTCTATTCCTTCATTTGCTTTCTGAGTTTTTCTATAGAAGCATGTTCCCAGCATCTCGGACCCACCCACAGGGGAGGGATTGGAGGGAGGAAAGGGCCAGAGTCAAGGCCAAATGGTGTTTATCTAGGGAGCCTGCTGTACTCCCTGGAGCCAGCAGATGGGACGGAGGGCTGACATCTTAATGTAGCAGGAGAGATGGCTGGCTATGACTTTACCCCTAGAAACAGTTGCCGGGTAGGTGGTAGCTTCTGATGCCCTGGCTTCAGGGATGTGGTAGCGGCTTCAGTTTGCTTTACCCAAGATGTCACCTGACAGGAAGAATAGGTGTCTAAGGGACAGAGGAATCTGGAAGTATTAGCCTGGCTTGGCCTTAGGAACCATCAGTGGCCTGTGGTGTTGGCTGTCTACATCTCTTCACCTGGTCTTTGAGTCCACCCAGTTCCTGCCTCCATGAGACTCTGACAGTGTCTCTGTGGCCATTTATGGGACAAGGCACAGTGGAAATCCTGGCCAGATTAACACACACTTCTATCCCTATCTGGCCAAGGGGTGGAAGATAGTCCCTTCCCCCACTTGACCACACTTTCCTTTAAAACACAAGGGCAGATGGCATCTGTGAACCCTAAAGTTGTTCTGTGACACCTGTAGGAGCCGCTCACTATCCCTATCCTAACCATGGGGGCTCCGCTCTTTCTTGTTCCTGACAAACGTGGGGCTTCCTGTAAGATGTCTTCTAAAGAAAGGCCTTGTCATAGTCCTGTCCTGCCTGAGGTGACTGCTGATACCTATCTGGTGTTCCCAGTTTGAATTCTACACATGGGGAGAGGCCTGTGTTTTGTGGGCCCCTGTAGGACAGTGTGGGGCGGTTCCTTCCTCCACACTGGCCAGAGGGGCTATTTGGAGCCAGAATGAAGGTAGCCTTGTCCCGTGATCAAAGGCTCTGGCCTCCTCCCTCCTAAAATGCAGTTTGGGGAGCCCCCGATCCTTCCCCCACCAAGCTGGGGAGGAACTAGCAGGTGCTAAGCTGGGCGAGGCTGGGAGCTGGAATCTTCTAAAGCAATGGTTCTCAGCCTGTGGGTTGCAATCCTTTTGGGGAGATGTCAAATGACTCTTTCTCAAGGGTTGCCTAAGACCATCAGAAAACACAGCAAACATAATGTTTATATTATGATTCATAACAGTAGCAAAATTACAGTTATGAAGTAGCAGTGAAAATTAATTTTATGGTTGGGGGGTCACCACAACAATGGGTCACAGCATTAGAAAGCTGAGAACCACCGCTATAGCATTTAGTGGGTCTCCCAAAGTCAATTCTCTTTTATTCCAGTTTGATTAAGGAGAAACAAAAGGATGGGGTGGGAAATGCAATAAGAAATAAGCAAGGAGGTGTGCTGGGTACCAAACAGTGAAGCCTCAATTAACCAGAAAGGACACAGTTCCCTGGAGCACCACCAGGATGTGCAGCTAGGAGGCCCTTTTCCACATCAGGGCGCAGCTCTGGAGTGCACCCAGCCAGTCTGTTTACACATGCTACCTCCAGGACATCCAAGCCCTGCCCTGCCCTGCCCCCCTTGCTGCCCTGTCACAGAGAGCCAGGCCACCTTGTGATAGCACACATAACTATGTAGGGAGCTGGCATCCGCTTAAACCCAGGTCACCTGCTGGGCGTGCTGTGTCTGTGCCAGACTAGACCACTGCATTTCCTCCCTCTCCACTGGGGTTTAAAGTGGGTCCTCACGGGGACAAGATTCTAGCGTGAGTCATAGTCTCAGAAAGATGATGGGAGGCTGTAATGAGCTGGCAAGGTGCACATGCAATCACACTGGCCACCAGCAGAGGCCATGAGGATGTCCTGATGGCTGAAAAGTTGAGACGAGAGGTTGGTGAGGGCTGTGACTAGGAGTGGAGGTGATGGAGGCAGTTCCTGGGTAGAGTTGAGGGCTATGCCCATGTGCTAGATATGGCCTGCCTCGTGGTCCCTTGTAACTCTCTGAGCATAGGCCCCTGGACCCGTAGGGACCCTGGATCCGTGGGGACCCTTCAGGGCAGAGCTGGCTATGACCAGCAAGATAGTCACCACTGAGTTAGGGCAGGGAGCTGCTAGCCTCCGCAGCCTGTCTTGAGCACTGCAGCTCCTGAGGACAGATGTGGTCCAGGGCCCCTGCTCATGAAACTGTTTGGGAACAAAGTAGGTGAATGAATAAGGGAATCCATGGTAAGTCCGTGGGTCCTGGGCTGTCAGAAACCTCTGCCTTGGACCTTACTTCTCTCCCGGAACAGGAGGTGTCCAGCCAGCTCCCAAGATGGATCCTGTCTGTCTCCCCAACTGAGCAGTGAAGCTGGGAGGCAGCAAGCTAGTGGTTCCTAGAAGGTCTTCTATTTCCTAAGGCTGTCTTCTCACCCCTCCCATACCTCTGCCTTGAATTCTACATTCCTAACCCTATTGTCTCTGAGTGTCTGGTACCCCACAGCATCCTGGATTCACTCTCTACCCACAGGCAGGCCTAAGTAATTTGCCAATGTTGCTCACAAGCAGCTTAGCACCCCAGGAGTCCATAGCTAAGTCTCTGAGTACAGCCATGCACTCCTGTATTGTCCGGATAGGTTGGGGTGAGCGGGTAGCAGGAGGGAAATCGAGCTACTGTGGCTATCCTTTCCGTTCTCACACTGCAGGGTCTATGAGAAAGGTTCCCTGCAGGAGAAAGTGTGATGCACACCTGTGGATTCCCAAAGGATGCAGGAATCTCCCCAGCTGTGGGGCACAGTGGCCTTTCTGTTCTCCAGGTTTTCCCTCATTGACATCTCCAGGTAGGAGCCCAGCTGACAAGGAGATGCCAGGTATGACTCTCCCTACTAGGCAACTGTCCAACTGTCCTTTGTGACTCTCTCAGAAGCCCCAAGACAGTGGAGTTTCTACAAAAATATCATCCCAGCCACCCTAACAAACAGCTGTTGGGAACATAGCCCTTGGTCTCTTAGCGCAGTGAGGATTCAGGAAGAGGGGCAGGGGCATGGCCTCTGAGAACACCCTGTCATCCAGAGACTCTCAGTTTATGTTGTAGCTTGAGGGTAAAGGAAGGGGAGTCTTCATAAGCCAGGACCCCAAAACCCCGAGCCTAGATAGCACCAGTGAACTCTAATAGAGGGGCCAACTGGCACCCTCGCTCAGTATTAGCCCATGCATGGTCCTTTCTTCATTTCCCGTAGCAACCTCCAGTCTGTCTCTACTAATAGGTGGGCTGTAGCTGGGTCGGCTCCCCTCCCTTGATACCTCCCATCTGCCCAGCACAGCTGGTGAAGAACTGGAAGAGCATGTTGTGCTGGCTGGGTTTGTGTGTCAACTTGACAAAAGCTAGAGGCATCAGAGAGGAAGGAGCCTCAGCTGAGGAAATTCCTCTATGAGATCCAGCTGTCAGGCATTTTCTCAATTAGTGATCAATGGAGGAGGGCCCAGCCCATGGTGGTGGTACCATCCCTGGGTTGGTGGGTCTGGGTTCTATAAGAAAGTAGGCTGAGCAGGTCAGGGGAAGCAATCCAGTAAGTAGCCCTCCTCCATGGCCTCTGCATCAGCTAATGCCTTCAGGTTCCAGGCCCTGCTTCAGTTCCTATTCTGACTTCCTCCAGTGATGGACTATGATCTGGAAGTGTAAGCCAAATAAAACCTTTCCTTCCCAACTTGTTTTTTGGTCTTGGTGTTTTATCAGAGCAGCAGAAACCCTAACTAAGACACATATTACTATGTAAAACATGGCCAGTGGAAGCTCAAAGGTGGGAGTAGATTTTCCAGGGTTGGAGAGCTAGACACAGGAAGCTGAGACATGAGAAGGAGGAAGAAGTGAGCTGTCAGCCCCTTGAGCAGCCGAAGTCCTATTTCTTCACTTTATTTTGTGATAAAGATGACCTTGTCTTGAGGGACCCCATGTGGTTGGATGCAATTGGACAAAGGCCATATCTTCCCCCTGTGGGCTCTGTGTCACCAGAAGTTCCTTTGCACTTGTGTTCCCATCATGAGCACCATCATCATTAGAGTCCCGTGTGTATCAGGCCCCACATTGAGCTCAGTTATCCCAAAGTTCTATTCTGTCATTATCTCCCATTTACATGAGGTCTGGAGATGACTCCCTTACAGCCACAAGACTAGGCCAGAGCAGAACTGAGGTTCCTGAGATTTAAATGTGAGATGTTGGAGGTACGAGCCCATACTTGAAACTGCTGGGTTATCCTGCTTCTCTCACGGCATGCCAATTGCTATCCATTGCCACTGCTAGGCAAGCATCATTCTACAGACAGTATAGCTCTCGCAGGACCATCCTCCTCCACAGTGGACCAGCTAGAGACACTCAGGCAGGCTCTTACACTCATTGGCTACCACCCCCTACAGGGAGGTTCCAGCATCTACATCTTATGATGATGGAGACTGATGTTCACAGGC
The DNA here is from genome assembly GCA_001685095.1 of Ellobius talpinus. Lineage (NCBI taxonomy): Eukaryota > Metazoa > Chordata > Mammalia > Rodentia > Cricetidae > Ellobius > Ellobius talpinus. The sequence continues at coordinate 25,746 of LOJH01000290.1, read as the reverse complement.
ATCAAGGACTGTGCTTGGCTGGAAGGCTGGCTGGCTGGTTCCTCCCCAGAGATCAAATCACTGCTGAAAGGTACTACAGGAGAGTCAGGAAACAGAACCGCCAGCCATACCTGGAGGGCTGATGGGAAATATCTCCAAGGTGGTGATCCTGAGCAGGAGAAGATAGCAGGGGCAGAAGGGAGCCCATTTGGGGGCCTGCTGAATCCAGGCAGGGTTTGTCCCCTGCATTATTGTCACCAACCCAGAGGTGGAAATGGAATTCAAGTTCCAGAACCGACACATCATGGCTGTTGGAGGATGCCAAGGGAGTATTTATCAATAATATCCACTAATCTGGGGTATTAACAATCCCACTGTTTCATCTTGAAATAATCCAGCTAGCCAAAGAGGCTTAAAATTCATGTCAACGAAATACCAACACCTGCTACAACATGGAAATGGTAAATCAAATCCACAGTGGTAAAAAGGAGGCTGGGCTGATCTAGGGCTGGGAGGGGGGTTAGGTACTGAAGAAAAAAGGGTTCTAGGTTTCTTTTTGAGGTGATAACAATGTCCAAAAATTGGTTTCAAGGATAGCATCACAACTGGAGGGAATACTCACGTGGGTTGTATTTCAGTCAAGTCGCTGCAAACTTAGGGGACAGCTCTGACATATTCAGCACCCAGCTAAATAAGTATTCAAACACCCGAGCACCCCCAGGTCTCCACCATGTCCCCAATCCCCACGGAGTCTGAGGTTTATCATGCCATACATTTATTCTAATATTTTATTTTTGAGACTGGGTCTCCCCAAGTTGTATAGGCTGGCTTTAAATTCACTTTGTGGCCCAGAAAGGCTTTGAATTTGTAATCCTCCTGCTTCTGCCTTCCGTGTCCTAGGATTACAGGCATTGTAAGTCACAAGACTGGGCTACCATGCAAGTTTTGACACGTAAGTTTTTACACATTTACGACACATGCCTGTGAGCAGTGTGCTGTTTCTAACTCTATACAAATAACTAGTATTATAAACCCCTTGCCATTGCTTTTCCTCCATTGTCTAAGATCCTATCTGCGGACTCCATCAGCTCTGGTGCTAGCTGATTCATGTTCCTGGTGCATGCTATTTCACTGATGCCATTGTTACACTGTAATGTCCCATGGCATCTCTAGCCACTCTCTTGTCAGATCGTAGCCTCCCCCGCGCCCTCCTCACACTGCCCAACCATCCTCTCACCTCACACACATGCACACTTTTTTCTGTGGTGGACAGCAGCTGCCACACGCATGCACACTTCTCCAGGCTTTGTCTAGGAGGAGAGCCACTCTGCCAGGCAGGCTTTCCCTTCGCCAAGTGCTGCTAAGCTGGGGTTCACCATCACCCACCCTTCATGTATATATATATATATGTATATATATATGTGTGTGTGTGTGTGTGTGTGTAAAGATACCAAAATCCAGAGACAGAAAACCACCTGAGTCCCTCAGGGTCTGGCACAAGCTTTTTGGGCTTTTTCCCCCCACCTAGAATTTTCTATTTCCTTATTTTTATTTCCTTACAAATCTCCGTGACCACCCTGGTGGAGGTTATCAGAGCTGCTCTAGGAGAAACACATTATCAGCATTGTTTGGGGGTCTGGAAATGCTTTCAGGAGGAAATGGGAAAGAAATATGCCTCAGAGGATTCCCCCAGGGGTCCTAAAACACAGGCCAGGGGCAGGAGAAAAGACTCATTTCCAGGAGCAGACACGGCACTCTTGCGGCTAGGCAGCACCTGGCCACTCAACAGCTGTGGGCAGCTGGGGCTCTCCCACGCTGGTCACCTGACCTTCCTTCCCACGAGCAGCCCGGAGCGGCTTCTGCACCATGAAGCCCTGTCCACACTAATAACTTTTCTCCCTTCTAGTGAGATCTCAGGGCCCAAAGGGCTGGAATTGACAAGGAAACATCTGAACTCTGCACCTGTTTTCTGGGCTGTTCTTCTCTAAGCCCCAGGATCCCTGATCCAGGTGGCCAGGGCTACACAGACTTTCCATTCCCAGAGTGGACAGGTCACCAGTAAAACAGATGTCCCCGGGAGCCTGCTGGGAACACGTAAAGGAGGGTGAGGGTGCTGAGGGTTTTGTCTCTATCCTAAGGGCCTCGGAGGATGCTGAAGCGCTAGGTTAATGAAGGCTGTACATCAACTTTACAAACACCGCCTGGCTTCTGTGTGAACGGTTCAAAGTGGCCAGGTAAGTAGGTTCCTGTAATCCACGAGGTGACACATGGGGGCAGTCAGGGCAAAGCAATGCTTGTAGATAGGGTGAGATCAACCATGGGACCAATGGTTCTTTTTCCTTCGAGATAGTGTCTCACTTTGTAGCTCAGGCTAGCCTAGAGCTCACTATTAGCTGGTCTTCAACATGCAGCAATCCTCCTGCTCCCACCTCCCTGTGCCAGGGTTACAGGGTTACAGTCATGGACCACCATGCCCACCTTCAGTGGCACTTGTGACTGATGGGGTATGAGGGGAAAGATGGCATCATGGAACCCTACCTAGAGCTTGCAGTGAGATGGCTCAGCAGATTCATTGAAGGCACTGAACATGTCCGCTGACCTGTGCCTGGATCTTCAGGATCCATGTGGTGGAGGGAGAGAACTGACTTCTGCAAATTGTCCTCTGACTTTCACGCGTGCGTCACGGCATGTACATTCATGCACACACACACACACACACAATTTTAAAACTCTGCTTAGGTACTGGGTAGCTTGCAGAATTTTGAGAAGGCACAGGGTGGGGAAGATGCTGGCTGCAGTGGTGGAAGGATGGCCTGTGAGACACATCCATAAGGGACTGAGGAGGCCACCAGCATGATTGTAGGCAGAGCATTCTCCTTGGCTGGGAAGCCACCAAGGGGCTCCCACTTTATCATCCCCATGCTGATATTGCTCGCAAGCACCTATAGTACCCACAGCGGACAGCTCATGGGCTAATGACTGTAGCCTAGGAGAAACCACAGCAGGTGTGAGCCTCTGGGTCTGCTTGCACACATATTTGAAACACATAACTAGGAGGTTTCGCCTGGATTATTGCTGGGCATATATCAGGCATGCTCTCAACATGATCACACAGCAGAACTAAAGGCAAAAGTGGGAGGCGATGGGTGGGGAAGGTCCTGCAGGGGTGATACGGCAGGGTGGGAGGGTTGAAGAGTCAGTTCAGCGGGGAGAAGGTGAGAACAGAAGCAGGGGCGAGGGTGATACATGGACCAGCAGGTCCTGTCGGGGGAGCAGCAGGAGATGGGCAGAGATCAAGCTAGAGAGAGAAAGTAGGCATGGCATCAGGCTGTGAGTACAGGGGAGCCACAGATGGTGTTGGAGCAGAGGAGCAGAATGCAGTGGGCAAAGCTAAGGAGCCATGGAAGCTGCTGCTGCTGCCTCTGTGGGGCTGAACCTGGCTGTAAGGCGTTCAGGAGAGGGAGGGACGAAGCTGACACCGTTAGTGGAGGAGCAACCTTCATGCATAGCAGAAACAGGGTGAGTCTGAACGTCGATGACATCAGCAAGCCTGTTATGCAGTGTGCCTTACTAGCTGGTCAAGAGAGCCGCTTCAAGGACTAGCCACAGACTCATAAGGAACCTGGCAATTATTCATGGGTTCAACAGAGTTTTGGAACGCTCTAGTTTTAATGATCCCCCCTGCAATAACCGTCCACTCTGCAATTCTCTTCAGCCACAGTGCCAAAGGAGCCCCTGGTCTTGAGCCTCCTGTTTCTTGGTTTAGCTAAAACTGAAATAAGGACCACAAAGAGAGGGCCCTGTCTGTGGGTTTGCTCTGCCACCACTCAGAGGTGGTGACAGGAGTCTAGTTGAGACCAAAAGCCTGGCCACAGGCTCTACCCATGTTGGCTGTTGGGGTCAAAAATCTGGTGCCAGGAAAAACAGGGCAGGGCTGGCCAAAGAAGAGGTTTAGGGTGTGTGGCAGCAGCTGTCACCACCTATGGAAAGTAACCAAGGGTCGTGAGAAAACAGAGTCCTGTTCCTAGGATCACAAGCTTTGGTGCTGGAAGGGGCTGCTCCTGCCTTGGAGGCATCATCCACAGCACAACTACTTATTGTTCTGAAATACAAATTGGACTGGACCACATCCTTCCTCCCCAAACAGTTTCCGATGCTACATTTGTGCTCTGTGAGGAAGCACAGCCTGGGTGCAAGATACAGCTGCTCACTATTTCTGCACCCACAGCAGACATTATTAAACAATTGCCACACGTTTTGCTAGTCTGGGTGCAAGATGACTCGGGTACCGGTCTCCAAGTAGTCATTACCAGTTGCTTTGGTTTGGATGTGACATGTCCCTAGTGTTTGAACACTTGGCCCTCAGCAAGCAAAAATGTTTGGTGATATGGTGGGACCTTTAGGAAGTGGGCCTATCTAAAGGAAATGATTCAGTACAGAGTGGGTCTTTGATATTATAGCCACCTTTATACTTCTGCCCCAAGCCCTGTTTTCTGGCCAACGCCATGGGAACAAGTGGCTACTCAGACTCCTGCTGCCACCAGGCTTCTTTCTGCCGCCACCAGGCTTCTTTCTGCCATGTTTTCCTTCACCATGATGGACTGTGTTGTCACCATGATGGACATTCTGAACTGTGAGCCAAAATAAACATCTCCCCAGTAAGCTGCTTCTGTTCAAGGAGGAGGAGCGTAAGTAACACATTGTCAACCACCCTCAACATAAACAGTACCTGAACAGAGCCTGGCTCGCTGCAGTTTTGACATCTCTTCCTACCCTGATCCCTGCTCATCTGTTTCCTCTCACCATTCTGGGCCCCAACTACTTAAACTACTGGTCAACCCCAGATGCACTCATTCCTCAAAGCTTTCGTCGTTCTGGGCATTCTCTAGAAGGACCCGCCATCTGATTGTTGAATCTTCAATGTTGTTTTTCCCACCTTCCATGGAAATAAAGTCTTACTGGCCTTTTGGACTGGGCGGGCCTTGAACTTGCTGTGTAGCCGAGGCCTACCTTGACCTCCCGATCCTCCTGCTTCCACCTCCTCAGGGCTGAGACCACAATCTGTAAATGAATCATTCAGCACGTGTCTGACTTTCTGCGGGCAATCCTGTAACTCAGGTCTGGCCAGAGGTAGGTGGGCAGGATTGACACATGGCTCTTCCTCCAGTTCTGATGACCTGCGCTCAACTACTCCGAGCTCATTCAATCTCCTCTCATGCTGGTGAAAGTCTAAGCAGCTGCCAGGGCCCTAGGAAATCTACAAGACAAAGACAACACAGCCACTTCCCTGTCCTGCCCCAGGCTCCTGGGTCACACTCAGTAAGAGACATCTACCCTCTGACGTCCCTTTACTTAGATTTTGGTCATAGTGACAGATGAGGCTGTACTTTATTTTTTATTTTTCCCCCGAGAAATAAAGGGTTTCTCTGTAGCTTTGGAGCCTGTCCTGGAACTTGCTCTGTAGACCAGGCTGGCCTCGAACTCGCAGAGATCTGCCTGTCTCTGCCTCCCAAGTGCTGGGATTAAAGGCATGCACCGCCACCACCTGGCGAGCCTGTACTCTTATTGAGGGTACCCTCTAGCCCTCTAGCTTGCTTCCTTACTCTGTATGGTCAACCTCCAGTGCCACCTCCTAGGTGACATTTGCTTTGTGTTCCAGGCTTCTTGGAACTCTTTGGCACTTCATTCCTCACAGAATGTCTAAATCACATGGTGGCTGTGCCATCGTCTGCTGGCCTGGTCAAAGCAACTTTTCCTCTCCCCTCCATCAATCTTCTAGTCTTGCACCTGTACTGGGGCTGACAGGCTGGTGGACCACGTCACCCCACGTTCCCACTCTCGCCGCCCAACCCCTCCAGCCTGATATTCGAGGTCCCAGACTCACCTTCCCGTAAGAGACCAGGCCTAGGCAGAAGGTATGGGTTCCCCAGCAGCCTGCCTGCTGCCAGCCCCACCCAGCCCCAGCACGACGGGCCTGAAGGAGCTGTTTCCTTGCCAGCTGGAGCCTATATTGTCCTGCTCCTCATCTGTTAGTAAGAACAGGGACAGAGAATGGGCGAATTTCCCCGATCTTTTTATTGGCCTCAAGTGGTCTAGGAAGTCCCACGGTACATATATCTGTTCTCAGGACCCTCCCCCTGCCCCGTGTGTTTTGCAAGTGGCCCACACCCATTCCTCAACTTCTGGCTGTTGTGGCCCTCCTCCCTGAGGCTTGACCTCTGGCATCCTGCCCTGAGCCCGTGAGCCCATCACTCCCCTGGCAATCAGTGTATGCGGCAGGATGCTGAAAGGGAGCTATTTTGGGGCAGGGAGGATCTTGGGAGGATGCTGGCGAGGTCAGTGTAGGAAAGGAAGGAGCCAGGTTTTCTGCCCATGATTATGAGTCCTGAGCCTTCTGAACGCTGCCAAGGGACCCAGGGCTGCCACAGGGAAGAGCACGCCCTCCACAGGACTCCAGCTCTGGCCTCTTTTGACCACAGAAGCCAAAGGGGGCAGGCGTAGGTTTGGAGCTGTAGGATCTGATCCATCAGCCACCATGGGCAGAAACTAAGTATTCATTTGCTGTGTCCAATAGAGGGAATTCCAGGGCTAGAGAGACTAAGGCATAGTGCAGGGCAACATGGGTGGAGTGGATTGATGGTGGGTGTAGACTATAAGCCAGGCTCTAGTCACTTATTGACATTCATTGAGTACCTACTGTATACAGAGACAATATTAAGTGCTAGCAGGACAAAGGTGTTTGCATATTTTAAAATGGCATCAGGAGCCGCAGAGAGATTTGTAAACACTGACCCCAAGAAGATGACCTGAAAGAAGGATTCAGGTACTGGTAGGTGCAGGGGAGGGCTTTCCTGACCCATTTGAGGACCTGTAAGGATCTGGGACGTTCAGGTTCCCCTTCACCTCTTTTCATCACGAGTTTTGGTTTTGTTTTTCAAAAGGGGGTCTCACCTCAGGGTCTCAGGCTAGTCTCTGACTCACTATGAAGCAGAGAATGGCCTTGAACTCCTGATCCTCCTGCCTCCACCTCCTGAGTGCTAGAGTTATAGGAATGAGCCACCATATCCCGTGTGTGTGTGTGTGTGTGTGTGTGTGTGTGTGTGTGTGTGTACGCATGCGTGCACGTGTGCTGGGAATGGAACCCAGGGCTTCCCACACGCTAGGCAAGCACTCCATCAACTGAGCGCCATTCCCAGCCATGTTTCAGCATCTTGAAGGAGGTTACCCACCAACATGAGACGCTTGCTGCCTGCACACAGTCGGTGCTCACTTGGGGACAGTGACAAACACAGCTGTTAGGTAGAGCAAGTGAGTTTCTGTGTTAAGGGAATTCTTCCACTGTGGGGTGAAATGCCTCTGCTTTCCTTAGTCAGCAGGTGCAGGTGCCTACTATGGCTTTGAACGTGAAATCAACACTGCTCCCAATGCCAGGATATGGTAGTTAAGAAAAAAATTTTGGTGTATCATTGACAGACAAGAGACAACTGAGGAAATTAATAGATAATAATGATAATAATAATAATATTGCTTAATATCAGGCAATGTGCTAACAAGCCAGTAACAAGCCTATCGATCGATCTCTCCCACACATTTTCCAAGTGGCCTTTACCCTTGTTTCAAACAAAGCAACTGAGGCATAGAGAGGAAACTCTGAAGGCTACGACACGGTAAATGTCAGAGAGAGAATTCAAAACTATCTTCCATAGTGCTACTCTTGTCGAAGACAACAGACACAGTCACATAGAACTTGGGTAGCCCAGAAACCTGTCCAAACCCTATTATGGCATCATCAACTATATCTCAGTTCACTGATCCTGGCATCTCATAGATCTAGCAGAAAACTTTCTCCTACTCCAGGGCCCAATCTCCTAAGCTCAAAAAGAGGAGCTGGCTTCCTGGGGCTCTGGACACCCTTTGAATTAATCCAGACAATCAGCTTGTGGGACCAGTGGCCCTTATCATTTCTTTAGGGATAGCACATCAGCCCAGTCACATCTGGCCACCAGGAGCCTCTGTTGTGCTTGTACGCTTAGTGTGCTGGCTAATCATTGCTGTTGCATTGAGTGGGTTTAGAATCACCATGGAAACACATCTCAGGGTACATCTGTGAGGGCATTTCCAGAGGGGCTTAGTCAATGCATCACCCCACAGGCTAGGATTCCAGAATGAATAAAAAGGAAAAAGCAAGCTAGGAAATCAACCTCTCTCCCGCTCCCTCCCCTGACCTGCTGAGATGTGAGGGAAGATTCTGTGGTCCTGCCTTGCCCATCACAATGGACTGGCCTTCTCCAAATGTGAGCCCAAAACAAGGGCTTTCTCCCCAAGGTGCTTCTTGCCAGGTATTTGGTCACAGCAAGGGAATGAAAAAGTGATTAATACATCTAACATCAGCCAGTCTCTTTTCCCTGGCTCAGGGAACCTGTGGAGGGTTTCTAGAAGGTTGTAAACTTCTGAAGCCACAGGAGGATCCTCCTAGGAGCCCAGAGGGAGCCTTTTCAGGGACATTTGCCCACCACAGTTACCTAGAAGGCTTTGGTGTGCACTAGGAGACCCTGAGCAAGCAAAGCCTCAAGCAATTATTTAAGCATGCCCCCCATTCCCCAAGTCCTTTTCTTTCTGTGCCTTCAAAGGCGTATAGCCCAGCCCAGTGAGTCAAGCAAACAGTGTCGATTCCTCCTCTGTCCCTAGTTTAATGAACATGGCCAGAAGCCAGAGGAGGGGTCCTCGCACACACACTCATATGTCAGTGGTGGTAACTGGTGACAGTGCACTTGAACCCTGCTCCGACTATGATGCCTGCACTGAGCAGGTACTCGGCACATGGCTTTGAATACAGAGAAAGACAGTTGAGGAGCAGAGCGTGTGAGCCAAGGCCCCGTGGCCTCCTGGATCTACTTGTGCAAGGCCAGATAATAGCCAGAGGAGACTCTGAATCCAGTTTATACTTTCCTCACCACAGGGTCATCCATTCAGAGGCAACAGACTTTCTTGTGTGCCTACTACACCTTCAAAAACAGAAGGTACAGCAACGACACGCTGGGATGATCTCTCCAACTTCATATAGCCTGCCATGTATTTCAACACACGGCCACACCCACCAAGTGATACACTTAATCTACTTTAGAGAGCCTCTGGGGTGCAGAGGAATTAATGAATGGGTGTGCTTAGATTAATGAATGATTGATGGGTCCATGAATGGATGGAGGGAGAGAGGGAGAGAGGGATGGAAGGGAGGGGTGGATGGAAGGATGGAAGACAACCAGATGCCTCCACAGGAAGATGGAAAGCAACTGAATGAGAGGTGGTAGCCGAGCTGCACAGAAATCCAAGAACTTCTGGGATGCAATCCCTGACCAAGAGACGCTGATCTGACCTCACCCATTCACAGGGCTCCTTACCTGGTGGGCAGTTACATCCTGGAGACATCTTCGGGGCCTCCCGGCGCCTGCGCGAGTAGAACTTCCATTTCTGCACAAAAAGACAAGAGAAATCACCAGGCATTCATAAATGCTCCCGCCTTGGAAAGCCGGCAAGTGGGATGAAGGGGAGTTGGGGGGGGGCAACCACGGGATGCAGGGTGGTGGGGATGGTGAAGGTGGATGGGACCGTTCAGGGCCCTCCACTGACCACATGCACAGCCCTGATAGTCTTTGAGGAACTCAAACTCTCCGCATGTGGGTGACAGGAACTAGGATAAAGCTAATCACAGCCATTGCGGCCTCTGCTATCTTTGGCAGGCTCTCCTCAGGACCCTGTAAACCACTGGCTGCCCGTGGTGACTCTATGACACATGTTTCTTATCTCTTTGCTATTGTTTCCTTCTCCAGCTGGGTTCCTGGGCAGGAAGGGACAAAGCCTTCTGCTCTGCTCACCCCCTCCAGGCCAGCATCAGCAGGTGGACCTGGTGGGTGATGGGGGGCTGGGAAGGCTGAGCAGACCTCAGATGCCCTGCTCCACCAAACGTCTTCCTCCATACTTTGAAACCACAGAGCCAATCTGGAAGGCCCTAAAGGGGTTGGATACCCCAAGTCCCAGGAAATTGTGTGTAGACGGCAGCAATCAATCCATCCGTGCAAAATGGCACCACATGGCAGACTTTAAGGAGGCCTGTGTCTACGTGCCCTCTATGCAGAGGGCTGTGTACGGGGTGCTTCATATGGGACTCTTAGGTCAGCCTGGGTAGCACAGGGGTTGACTGAGCCCCGTCTGGAGACCCCACTTCTCCAGTTCTGTCACTTACGGCACACAGCCTGTGTTTCATAGGCTTAAGCCGATTCTACTCCACAGCTGCTTCTGTCTTCGGTGATCCTGGCATCTCCACCGTATGCACTTATCAATGGCCTGGGTTTTCTGACCCTGTCCTATGGAGCCAAGCCTCGAATTTTCCCCATAAGCACTTCAAGCCCCTAGATCCCTACTACAACTGAGGCTGAACCTTCACCACTGGCCTCTCCTGGCCTCTGCTAATACCAAGCCTTAGCTGCTCTCCCTGACTCTGTCAAATCCAGAAGCTCTCATGCTTGCCAAGACTAGTAATACATGGGTGACGCTTACACATTTACCAAGTATGGCTGCCAGCAGGAGATGCAGCCTTAGCCCCATCTGGATAATCTCCAAAGACTTCACCTCCATGATGTTGGGCTCTTCTTAATTACTGCAACTGTCTCAGCTCTAGCTGAAGAGCATCAGCTGCCCCAGGAAAACAAAGGTTTCACTTTTGGGGCGCTGGTCTCTTGTTAATCACTGCTGACCAGACGCCAGAGATTCTCAATCCAAAATACCACACGACCAACTTTGATAAGTTCTTTGAAGAACTTTCCAGCCTCCCTCTGAAACTTCACCAGCCAGCCTGCAGTGTCTGCACTGCCTTCACAGATCTCTTCTGAGTTGTCACAGAACAGCCCATTAAGCAAGCACTCAACTGCTTTTTAGCTCAAAGTTCCAAATTCCTTCCACCATCCTCCTCAGACAGCATACCCCCCTGAACCCCATATTGATGTCTGTCATGGTTTGATGTCTATGCTGTCATAAACACCATGATCAAAGAGCAAGTTGGGGAGGAAAGGGTTTATTTGGCTTATGCTTCCACACTGTAGCCCATCACTGAAGGAAGCCAGGACAGGAACTCAAACAGGGCAGGAACCTGGAGGCAGGACTGATGCAGAGGCCATGGAGGGGTGCTGCTTACTGGCTTGTTCCCCAAGGCTTGCTCGGCCTGCTTTCTTATAGAACCCAGGACCACCAGCCCAGAGGTGGCCCCACCCACAATGAGTTTGGTTTTCCCCATTGATATCAATAACTAATTAAGAAAATGCCTTACAGACTAGCTTGCAGTCCAATCTTATTGTTCTCAGTTGAGGCTCCTTCCTCTCCAATGGCTCTAGCTTGTGTCAAGTTGACATAAAACTAACCAGCACTGTGGATTGGGGAGGGGGGGCTCCCTCATCAATAATCAATAAAGAAAATGCCCTACAGACCTGCCTACAGGAAATCTTTACATGGAGGAATTTTCTCAATCGAGGTTCCTCTTCCCAGATAACTCTAGTTTGTGTCAAGTACCCCCCACACACACACACCAAAAACACCCAAAAAACTAACCAGAACACCTGGCCACCTTTGCCCCTCCCACCTGGCAGAGGATTTCCTTCTGGGGGCTGATCGCCCCTCTGGAATGCTGAGTCTGGGGCTCAATTCTCATCCTCCTTGACCTGTGGCAGGATTTACACACTTCTCCCTCTCCTCTGTGTAAATGCTTCCTGCACTTGGCTCCCAGGAAGTCATGCTTTCTCGGTTCCCCTCCTTCCACCCTGGCTGTTCCCTCTCTTTCTCCTTTGCTGGTTCCATCATGTCTACTTGCTACCTAAGTGTTGAAGGTCACAGGGTCATGGTTCAGGACTTCGCAACTTCCCTTCAGTCCTCTGTATACCGGTTCTCCGAGACCTCGCTTGGTCTGAGGTCTCAACATTGTCTGTGACCGTCTTAGCCAGTGTTCTATTGGTGTGAAGAGACATCGTGATCAAGGCGACTCTTACAAAAGAAAGCATTTAATTAGGGGCTTGCTTAGAGTTTCAGAGCTTGGTCTATTATCGTCATGGCAGGGAGCATGGTGACAAGCAGGTGTGGCACTGGAGAAGGAGCTGAGAGAGATAGAGATGGGAGAGAGAGAGAGAGAGAGAGAGAGAGAGAGAGAGAGAGAGAGAGA
>LOJH01000290.1:3309-13502 GCA_001685095.1 Ellobius talpinus | reverse complement strand
GAGAGAGAGAGAGAGAGAGAGAGAGAGAGAGAGAGAGAGAGAGAACAAGCACACAACACACAAGCACTTAAGCCTGGCATGGACTTAAGCCTCAAAATCCACCCCCAGTGACACCAGTGACATACTTCCTCCACCAAAGTCACACCTACTCCAGGAAGGCCACACCTCTTAATCCTCCTAACCCTTTTGAACAGTTCCACTCCTTGGTGACAAAGCATTCAAATCCATGAGCCTATAGGTCTATTCAAACACATGAGCCTATGGGTCTATTCTTATCCAAACCGCGACAATGATCGATGACAACTCCATATTCCCACCTCTAGCCTTGTGACCAGCTGCTTGCCTGGTAGGTGATTCTTTGCCGTCTCAGAACAAAGTCTCAAGACTGAGTCCCAGCCTGATGCCCCATCCCTCCCACACATGTCCCATCAGGACCAACTCGGTTTCTCCACTCTCCAGCTCATCACTGATGACTCTCTACCCAACACACGCAGCCAGCAGAAGCCCCCATCTTGTACTCTGCAGACACACTCAGATCAGACCCTCTCCCCAGCCCTGGCACTATAGCCGGCTCCAGGCACAACTCTAGCCCAGCGATAACCTACTGTCCTCACCCCATATCCGACCTGTACCCAGAAGCCCCATTCTCAACAGCTGCCAGACCCACCGCCTCTCCGGGCTTTCTCCTACCCCGGGGGGCCTTTGCACTTGTGAACACTCTCTTTCTAGGATGTTCTCTTTCTAGCGGTCTAGCTGGTATGCTCCTAATGGAGACCCTTCTTGCTTCCCACCCCCTGTTCCACATACCTCCTGCCCCCTTCCCTACTTCACTTTCTCCTTTACCATTTTCTCTCTCTCATTAATTGCCTCCCTTTGCCAACAGAAGACAAAGTCACAGCAGGATAAACCATAGGCTCTGTGTTCTTCGCCACCTTGTGCCCAGTGCCTGCAACAGAGCCTGACACACAGCGGGCATTCAGTAAGCACTGGCTATTTACACATCAGGTGTCACAGTAAGCTTGACCCAGGCCCCACTGCAGTGGGGAACGGGGGCCGTGGGCTATAACTAACACAGTCAGGTGTTGAGTGAGGGCCAAATCCCCTCAGATGGGAATGAGTGACCCAGGTCACCAAGACACACCTTCCGGGTGACCAGCTTTAGTTGATTAACTCACTAGTCCTGGCTGCCGCGGTATCCTGAGTTGAGGACCTGAGTGAGAGACCCCACTAGGCTGTGGGCTGGACATTTTCTGCAGTCTTGGTCGGGGGATGGACCCCAGCCCCTTCACACAGAGGGGCCCTTCTGCTCTCTTGGCTGGTAGCCAGGGCCTCCTGGAATGCCCTGTGTGGTCAGGGCTGAAACGCCACCAGCCCGATGGGTCGCAGCTATTAAAATGCCGGTGTCAGTATCAAAGGGAAGATGCCAGGCAGCCACTCGCTTCCCCAGAGAACATAGTTCTATCCCAGCTTGGGCTTAGGGGCCACTCACTCCCCATGTCCTGGCTCAGGGCTCTTAAAGGGACCAGGCACCTACCCAACCTGGGCCTTTGTCATGCATGTGTACAGACGGTGGTAGAAGGCAGTGAGGCCAGAGGCCATGTTTCACTGTCCCTCTGGGGTCTTCCCTCAAGAGAGGCTTTAAAATAAGGCATTGCCTCCTGACACCATGCAGGTGTTGAGGGAGATTGGCGGTGTGGCCAAACAGGAAGCGTCAGGGATAATCCCTAGTAGTTGAGAGCAACACACTCCATGGGGTTGGGTTGTAGCTCAGAGGTATAAAGTGTCTGCTGGTAGGCATGAGGTTGTGGCTTACATCCTCTGCACCACAGAAAAAGCCAGGTAGAGTGGGGGTAGGTCTGTAGTTCCAGCACAGGGGAGATTACTGCACAGGAATTACTGCAGTTTGGAGGCCAGAGTGGCTGCATAGTCTCCACAAGGCACCAGCAAAACAAAACAAAATGGGCGGGGCTATAGCTGTTAGCAGAATGCTTGCTAGGCTTGTACAAAGCCCCGAGTTAAACCTCCAGTAGCCCATAAACTGAGTGTAGCGGCCCATGTCTCTAATCCAAACACTCCGAAGGTGGAGAAAATAGGATCAGAAGTTCAAGGTCATTCTCAGCTACACACCAAGGTTGAAACTAATCCGAGCTACATGAAACTGTCTCAAAAATATTTTACATCGCCAGGTGTTGGTAGCACATGTCTTTAATCCCAGCACTCAGGAGGCAGAGGCAAGCTGGTCTCTGTGATTTCGAGGCTAACCTGGTCTACAAAACGAGTTCCTATCTCAAAAAAAAATTATTTTAATGACCCACACTAAGTACCCTACACTACTCATGGTGATAAGCATTTTAGGAAAAAAGTCACAAAGTAATTAATTTGATAAACGATCAGATGACTCCTACCTGCCCTTGGGACTACCTGGAGCTGTCACAGACTTCAGTGAATCATCTGTTCTCTGAGGCTTTGAAGTATAGATAGGAGTTTGAGAGGACGTGGTAGGGCCAAGCTTGTGGATCCCATCCCAACTTCCCAACTTCCCAATTAACAGTTCTTAAATAACAAATGCCCTCAGTCATGAAGTAGGGGTGGCTTTAGCATCTGCTGGACCAACCAGATGGCTGGAACACTAGAGGGATGGGGTAACAAGAAGAGATTGGGGCCTTTGAGGTAAGTCTAGCCACTGCTCAACTGCTGTGGTCTGGGCCACCTGTCCTGAGCTGATTTCAGGTCTGCCTCTCCTACCTGCCACAGAGGTGCTGATGGGTCCATGTCACCCATTGGTACCAACCAGGTGAGTATTAGCTGTCCTGTGCTTGCCATGAGTCTCCCCTCCTGGTAAAAAGGAGGGAGGTGACACCTTGCCCGTGGCACTCCAGTCAAATATGGGAGTCAGAAGCTGCCAGAGTAGTCAGGCATCTCTCTGGTCTGCCCTTGGGACCTGCTCACTATGGCTTTGGGATGGGCCTGGGCAGAACCCACAGTGGGGGGCACAGGCTTCAACCAGTACCCAAGGCTAGCTGTGTAACCCAAACACAGAAGAGCATGGGGGTGGAGTGGAGTGGGGGATTCACAGAAGAGAGCTAAAAAAGGGACAGGCCCATGTGTGGCTACATGCCCTGGTAGGCTGAAATCAAAGCCGAGGAAACTCAGACACATACACACACCCACTCAACAAAACAGACTCACCCAGACCACTCCAGGGCTGAGGGCTACAAGGAGCCCAAGGAACGACTTCCTTCCCTCCAGTCTTTGTGTGAGAGCTTGGCAACCGATCATAGACTCCAGAGTCAGGAAGGCTGGGCCCAAGGGTCTATGGGTACCCTGTGCAGCCTCTTCTAGTGGCTGCATAAGAACCACAAAAAACCACAACCTTAACCCCAGAGCTCAGGGAAAGAAGGTGTCTGTACCTGTCTGTGAGCTTTCCAGACTTCATATGGGGAAGTCCTTCCTTCTAGTTACCCCAAGGACTGCCTGCTGCCTCTGGGGAGTCAAGGAGCTAGGTAGGCCCTGCAACTGGCTGTGGGTGGGAGTCCTGGATAGGGGTAGCTGAGGCTGCTTTCATAACCCCTCTTCTCCCTTCCCCACTCTGGACAGGACCGGGGTGCAGTCATGTCCTTTGCAGAGCATTTAGAACCAAGTGGACCCAGAGGCTGGTCCTGGGGAGCCTGTAAGGAGTGACCCCAGACAGTCTGGCAGCCTACAACCCCACTGCTGGCACGGCTGAAGCCAAGAGCTGGTCAGTCGCGGTCACAGAGTGCCCTGGCTCATCACAGGGAGGAGGCAGCTGAGCTGGGGCAGACGACCAGGTGATGAGCTGGTGCTGAGGGGGACTGGAAGCCAGCACAGCAGCGCACTTCTCAGAAACTGGGCAAACTTCCTGTCTAGGTGTTCGTTCGGCATTTGCACAGCCCATTTCATGAGCAGGAAACTGAGTCACAGAGGGCATAAGGGCACCAGTCTAGACCCAAGTAGCCTGGCTTGGAGCCCATGTCCTCCAGGCCATACCAGGAGTTTCTCAAAACACACTAACTCCATGTGTGAAAGTGTATGTGTTGGTATGTAAGTGTGTATATGTGTGTATGTACATATGTATGTATTTATGTTTATATATGTATGCTTGTATGTGTAAGTGTTGTATGTGTAAGTATGTGTGTAGGCATGTGTGTATATGTATGCATGTGTATGTATGTGTTGCATTATATTGTATGTGCATGTATAAGTGTGTGTAGGGATGGGTACATGTGTACGTGTGTTTGTGTAGGCACAGGTGTGTGTATGTGCATGTGTGTGTAGGCACCACTGCATGTGCTTATGTATGCGTGTGTGTGTGCATATGTCTGTGAAGGCACAAGTGCACATGCATGTGTGTGCATTGTATGTGTAGGCACAGGTGCATGTGCATGTGTTGTATGTGCATATGTGTGTGTAGGCACAGGTGCATGTATGTGTGCTTGTGTGTGCATGTGAGCATGTATGTGTGTAGGCATGGGTGCATTGCGTGTGTGTGTATGTGCAGGCACAGGTGCACATGCATATGTAAAAAAGACAAAGATTAACACAGGTAGCTTCCTTAGTTGCTTTCTAACTCATCTTTTGAGGCAGGGTCTCTCGTTGGACCTGGGGCTCACTGACCGGGCTAGCCTGAGGGCTTTAGGCTCCACCTATTTCCACCCACCCAGCACTAGCATTACAGACACGCACCGTCATGTCTGACTTTAAAAAATGAACAGAAAACATGGCTGCTGAATATCCGTGCTTTCTTGGATGACTTCACTGACTGAGCCATCTCTCTGGCTCTAATTTTTTAAGTCTAGGAAGATCCCTCAAGGAGGGTGATATCCTTATGACTATCACCCGCATTTTATGGAGGTGCAGCTCAAGGCACAGAGAGGTCTATCCACTTGCTTAAGGTCACACAGTTGAACTGGACTTGAACCCAGCCACCAGGATCCATACTCTGTTGTGCAGCTCCAGAAGTCCTCTCTGGGCTGAGAGCGGTGAGGGGAAGAGCTTCATTCCTGACACGGTGTGAATGTAAGGCCACTCTGGCTGCTCTGGGTGAGTTAGGAAGCTAGCTGGGACAGTGCAGTGATGGGAGAAGGGGACGGGTCTTTGGGGGGTTGGGGCCCAGGTGACCATAGATCACACTTAACAGAGGGCAGGGCCCTCTCCCTTTGACTTAGACACACAGCTTAGGGTGATTTTCATTCATGCTGCAAATTAGGGGTGAGTGGGAGGGGTCTGCAACTCTGTCAGTGAGATTTGACCGACCTTGAAATAGCCATAAATCATAAAAATAGAAGGTAGTGAGCTCCCCATCACAGGGGGAATGCAAGCTTGAGGACCAAGGCTAATATTCCTAATATAGCCCACGGTTTCTTTCTTTTTCCCTGGGAAGTTTTCGGGTGGGGTAGATTAGAGACAGCAGCACCACTCTTGGGCCTCCCAGGTAGCCACTCCTTCTGTCAAGCCCAAGAATCTTACCATCTTAGCACTGGTCCAGAGGGCAGGGGCAGAGAGGCCTCTTCACCCTATTCTCTTCAGCATCCTTGTCTCTGATGTTTGCCCCTGGCCTGCCCTACAATGCCACTATCAGAGCCCAATTATATGTAGAAGGCCTGGGAGGACACCTGGAGAGGGACTGATAATTGTGATTGGACTCTGTGGGTGTCAGGGGCCCAGGACAGCAGCTGGGGCAGTCAGGCCTCCCTGGAGCTGCTTAGACCAGGTAAAAATGAGCTTCCTGGGGAGGCTGGCTGGCAGGAGAGTCTGAGAAAGAAGAGGGGGAAGAGGGGGAGACAAGGGAAGTGATGGGAAGACTAAGGCCGCCTTCCCCAGAGGCCAGTGAAGTTGGGGTTGGGTCAGGAAAGGAAGGGGCTAAAGAGGTCCATCCGGAGTGGACTCCAGCCATGTGGGGTTTCCCAGAACCCCACAATAGCCTCCAGAGGAGAGACAGGAGTCCAGTGTTCCCTAGGAGGGTGGGCCTGCCTCTCCCAAGCAGTTCCACCCCTTTGTGCCCAGCTGAAGGGCCAGGGGAGCCCGGCTGCCAGCAGCCCCCTCCTGAGTGTCCTCAGGGCCATAGAGTGTTGGCAGGTCCACAGAATGACACAGCATCTGGGTCACATGGGAGGCAGGGAGTGTGGCATGGGATCTGCTGGGAGTCCAGATGACATCCAGCAGAGGTGGGGACCCTAGCCTGATTGGGGTCTCCCCCAGCCCTGGGTCTCAGTTTCCCCCAAGGGAGCCTGTTTATTCCCCTCACTGACTAAGGAAACACCAGCTGCTCAGAGTGGGCAGATGTCAGTCAAAGGGAGCAGAGGAAGAGGCTGAGTGGGGGCCTAGTTTCATTCCCCTCCCCCTCTCTCTCTCACACAGAGAGAGAGAGACAGACAGACAGACAGAGACAGAGAGTGTGAGAGAGAGAGAGACAGAGACAGAGCGTGATGAACCAGGATTGTGGCTCTCTGCCTATCAGTTGAGCCCAGACATGAGGAGGCAGTTCTTGGTGTAAGCAATAGGAACCTATTCCGTGCAGAGCCCAGCAATCACTCACTGCTGAGGTCAGGAAAGGATGAGGACTCTCCTTAGGGTCTTCCTCATCAACACTAGATAAAAAGAAACAGCGCCCATGGAGCCATTCTTACTATGGGCAGTAATCCAAGCCCAGCACCATGCCAATCCAGTTAAGTGTCACCTTTGTAGGGGTCAAACCCAACCCCACGCCTCCCTACCTAGTCTTTGTCTTCACTCAGGCAAGGTTTAATGTTTCCACTACTAGTAACTAGCTCTGTGACCTTGGGAAAGTCAGCTAACTTCTCTGGGCTTCAACTTTGTTCTGTCAGAAAGGAGTAGAGGAAACGGACAGCACACATAAGATTGTTGCGGCTCTTCCATGAATCAGTAGGTGCAAAGCTCTGGACAGTGATCCTGTGATGAGGGGGTGGCAGTAGTTACAGTCACCACACCTGGATGATATCATCTGATCAACCATTATCTCTGTGCAGAGGACACTGCCATCTGTATTTTTCTAATCAGGATACTGAGTTTCACCCAACTAGTGGCAAAGGTCCATGTGACACCAAATGCTGTAGGCTTGCCCGTGGCATTATTTTGCAAACATCCCTCCAGACCTGCATGTGTGCACATGTGCACAAAACCTCACCAAGCAGCCTAGGATGTAGGACATGGAGCACTTGACCTTGGGGGTGGAGGCCAAAGAGGAAGCTGCCCAGCTGCTTGGGTCCAGGTAGAACTGATCATGTAGGCAGAACTGACCCCCATCCTCCAGCCAGGGCCAGGCCTGCTGCCAGAATACTGTACCCTCTGTTGGTTTCTGTGAAGTCCCTCTCTCAGGGACACTCGGAGAGCAAATGCTGAGCCCACAGCTGGGGCTGGAAGTGTGAGAGGCTCAGCTGGCTGGGACACCTTTCCCAGCCTCCACCAAGATCGTGAATCAGAGGCTGGGAGAGAGAGCTTACTTGTGAAGCAGGGGGAACTGAGTTCAATTCTTAGAACCCATTTTAAAATTGGAAATACAGAACCAGTATTAAAATCAGAAACACGGGCTGGGCCTGGGACTGCATGCTTGTAATTCTAGTGTTGGAGAGGCAGAGGCAGGAAGGTCCCTGGGACTCATGGGTCAGTCAGCTTAGCCTACTTGGCAAGTTCCAAGCCAGTGAGAGATTCTGTTACACAATACACACACACACACACACACACTTATCTGAGGAACGACATCTCAGGTTGTCCTCTTGTCTCCACACACTTGTACACCTGCATGCACATGTACATACACATGTGATCTTCATACAGTTGACCGTCTACCACCTGCAAAGTCCCAGGCCATACTCAATAACAAGCCTAGAGACTCTTGGGCCTCTACCCCTGTTGCCAGGTTGTGAATGGACAAATGGGGAGACAGAACATTTAAAGGCTATCCAGAGGAGGACATCTGGCTCATGTGGCTAAGTCACAGATGACCAGTGGAGTTTTCCTTGTGTATTGGTTCCAATGGACTGAGAGGATATAGCTGGAACCTTGGACAGATAAGGATCGAGAGGGAGGTCTGACCTGGTTCAGGAAGAATGTTTATTGAGTGATTAGTAATGTCTGCCACCAGTGGGCAGGGAAGCCAGCAGTATGTGCTAAGTCCACATTTCCTTTCTCTGAGCTAAATGTCATTTCAGGCATATCCAGGAAGTGCCACGGGCAAGTCAGAGCAGGGAGGGCATTCTCATGGCTCCAGAAATCTCTCCAGAGGACACTGAGAAGAGTCTAGAAGGATCTGGAGTAAGGGGAAAAGAAAACTTTCTGGGAGTGACCAAATTGTGACACGGGTTTCCTGCAGATAGGACTTTGTTTTGACACTTTCACTTCTCACCACTGTTCTGCAGGGGCTGGCTACCCAGTGAGCCTTCGTATTGCTTGGAGCTACCTTGACAAGCCTTGGAAGAAGCCAGAGACCTTGACAGCTCTCTCTCACTTAATCTGTCCTAAGGAAATTTGGTCTTTGAAACAGAACTTCAAGTCATTAGATGGCTCTCTTCACTTCGAATGTCCACTCTTGCTAGCTTTCTGGAACTCCCTGGAGCATTACTGCAAGACCCCAAAGCCATGTTAAACTTGATGGGAAAGCGCCGTCCTGTAATCAATGGGCCATGTCTGCTGAGGGCCCTGAAATGGGAGCTAGGCACACATGAGTCATGTACTGACCACCAAGGAGCCCGTAGTTAGCTAGAAACTAGAAAGGGTGCCACGGAGGAGACATGCCTTCTACATCTCTCCAGCAGGATCGTGTTCTGGTCCTTTGATGCTAGCAGAGGGAGAATCTTTGTATTCTCCTGTCTTCCCACGGCAGAGCAAGAAACCTGTACATCACTCCCTGCAAAAGGAGGCAGCGATGTGGGATGGACTCAGTGGCACACTAGGCATTGTTTGAGGGTGCCTGGCCCTAGGGTCTGCCTGCTTTCTGAGGCTCAGGCAGCTGTCGTGTGCCCAGGTTGCTGCTGCACAGGCAAACTGCCCTGTTATACAGCCACTCCTTTCGGGATCCACTTCGGTCCACAGCCCAGGGTCTCAGTCTCTTTGCCTCTACTTTGATCTCTCCTCTCAACAGCCCAATAAAAGGTCCCTGTACACAGACCCTATAGACGCGAGACGTTCTCATAAACTGGTCTTTTAGGGGTGTGGGGGTCTGCCTGCACTTTGTCAACATCTTGGCCCGGAAGTTTCTATAACTTCCTTTCCCAGGGATTCCCCAAGGTGGAAGAAATGAGTCACAGAGAGTAGGAGGGAGGCTCAGCTACATTGGTTCCCTTATCTGTAAAGTGGGGTGGGACAGTGGCAGCCAGTGGGGAATAGGGAGGATGGAAGGTGGCGTCCTGATTATATGTACGGCCTAGGTGCACCCTACAAACCACTCCAGGGGACGATGACAGTAAGGGTTCTGGGAACGGCACTCTAGCTGAGGTGGGAGTCTGCCTGGCCTCCCTGAGTCCACAGGGCTGAAACCCCCCACCTCTAGTCCTGGGCCACCAAAATGAATTTGGCTGTTTTCAAATTCAATCCTGCCCCCTCCCCCACCCGCCTCTCTCTCTCTGTCTCTCTGTCTCTGTCTCTCTCTCTCTCCCTCCCTCCTTCTTTCTTAGTCCTACAGACTTGGTCTCTGTCCTCTGCACACTCCGCTTGGTGTCTCCCTGGATTTCAGGGAACCAGCAGATAGATCATTGCACGGGCTCCTTCTAAAGTCCCTCATTCCTGCTTCGAGGAGGGGCCCAGGCTCACCTGTCCCAGGAATTGCCACCCCAGGACCTGGGAGCCTTCCCTCCTCCTCATCACCCCCTGCTGGTGAGGCCACTCCTTCATGCATTTTGCTGTCTGCCACCTCCTGAAGGTCTCACAGCAGTACCTAGATGGTGTTGGAGCCCTGATCTGGCCAGAAGAAACCTGACTGCAGGGGGTGGTGGGGCTCATTACAGTTACACAGCAAGCAGGGGGAACTTAATCTTAGTCCCTAAACCCTCTAGCTCCCTGTGTCACCATGAGGGCAGGGGCTCACTTCGCAGCCATTTCACAAAACTGTTTTGAAACAAAAGTACAAACCCGCCCTCTCACCCAGGTCATGCCTCACCCATCCCTTATTTTTTAATTAAAATACATTTAGCATCATTGTGTGTGTGTGTGTGTGTGTG
>LOJH01000289.1:26754-51567 GCA_001685095.1 Ellobius talpinus | reverse complement strand
TTATAACTCACTATCACAAGTCTTATAATCTAGATTAGCCAAAATAAACTGAGATGGTTTCAAACAATTATGTAGAGGTGAACTGTTACAAAACTCCCCAGAAATGACAATTGGATGGATTCTTGCACAGCTGCAGACATGTAGCATATGAATGTTCCCATGAGTAAAGCAGACAGGTAGATCTGAGAGGGCTTAACCACAACATGCCAGCCCTCAGCGAGAAAGAAGTTTTGCAGTGCACTTGGGTTATGTCTAGGAGGGAAATTTCTGCATCCCTCCAGCTTCTCAGTCTTCTTCACTTATTGAAATACCACTAAGAAATATGTTGATCTTGATCAGTCTCATGTCACCTGACAGATAAGCTTGTGACTCCATTTTCCAGTACAAATTTCCCAACTATTGACTGTACTTACTTGTCCTGTCATTGGAAACGGAGGGAGGCCTCTTCTGCCACAGAATGTCGTACTTTCTAACTTTCTGACCTACTCTCAGTCATGCTGTGTCTCTAATTCCAGTATAGACATATGTAGGTAATACCAATCCAGGATGCTACAAAGCTTATCTGGTGAAACAGTGATAGCAATGCTATTATGGAAGATCTGTCACTGTCTACTTACGTGCAAGGACCTCCGTATCAGTGGGGGATTTGATACCCAAATCTCTGGATGCTCAAGACCCTTCATGTAACCTTTACATATCTTTCTATGTTCTTCAGCTTATCCCTAAATCTTGCACAATACCTAATGCAATGTAGATGTTATGCAAACACTTGCTCTATTGTATTATATGTAACCTGTACACATTCATTAGAGATGCAGTTTTCAAAACATTTTCTCCCCATGGATGGTTGAAATCATGGATTGTAAAAGCCACCAAAAAAAGTAAGGGCTGACAATTTTTTGCATAGCGGAGTTTCTTGATTGCGGAGTGACTGGTGGGGCTGGAGCTGGGTGACTCCTTGCAGGGGTGGGGGGCTCCTCACATTAGTAGAGAAAGACTGCGCAGGTTTTACATTTTCAGCGTACTGACTACTAACTATCTCTGAGGGCATAGTTCAATACCCCAAGAACCAAGTAACAACAAAAGGTAAAGAATCTATGAGAGAAGAGCCAACTTTCTCAACTTCAGGCACTTCCTTAAAAGTAAATAAAAATCAATAATCCAAAAGAAACTCTTTCACTCAATGTTTGATTACTCATCGCTGGGGAAGAGCACAAATTTCTACTTTGCCATCCACAGTAACTAGTCAGATTCCCAAGGACGAGAATGCCTCTGTATCTAGCAGCTTCCTTGAACTTATTTGTATTTCTTCCAGCCTCCATCAAGATTCCCCAAGAACCTGCATGTTTGCTTCAAGAGTCATCTGGAAATAAAGGCTTTGTTTACACGTTCCCTACAGATAGAGCAAAAGACCAAACCTTTTTAGAACGGCTTTGAAGAAGGTTAGACCTGATACCACCAAATACAAAATTCATTCATTCATTCATTCATTCATTCATTCACTTGTTCGTTTTCTTTAATGTAATGACAGGAAATGTAAGGGATTTCACATCAAAAAGAAAGAAAAGAAAGCTCAAATCTGAGTTCAGTGCCCGGCAGTCCTGTCTGTTAGATGCCTCTAAGGCACTTAGTATGTTAGAAAGATTTTATTTCATTGCCAGCATTTGGGGAAGTATGTAGTTACTTCATGATCCTGTATGCTATTCATGGCAACCCTGAGAATATATATTATGCTTTTCTCACTATTGAAAGGCTGTCAAAAGAAAGCATTTTGGAAACAGTGCTGGGTGGACAGCAAATAAGACATGGTAGGAACTAGAGCTCAGGGTCTGGTTGTTAGCTAAAGGCACATTGGATGCAGCTGCTGTGGTTCTCTAAAGTTTTCGTGCCCCCTGAAAGTCAAGAAAAGAAGCTGAGAGGGTGAGTGTGGGCTGATTAAGAGGCAAGCACTGCTCCTCAAAGCGCAGCTCCTTGGTTGGTATCTTCAAGACAAACTGAGTCAACAATTCCCATTCTCTCCATCGGGTGGGTAGTACTACCTCTCTCTGATAATTCTGTCTTAGCTATCAAGCCCATCCAGCAACGTTAACTTGCCCTACTATCCTCATCCCCATGATGAGGCTGATTTACAATTGCCAAAAGAAGACAGAGAGCCCCTAAACACAACAGCCAACAGATGAAGCTGGAGCTAAATTAGCAATGGAGACTCTCCCACACAAATGGACACTGCTTCTCTTTCCACATGAAACCCTGAATTTGACAGTGTTGTTTAAATAACAAATGTGTTCCTTTTCATTTTAGAAAAACCTTCAATGTACTCTTCCATCTTTGTAAACTTGGCAAGACTTTCCCCCAAGCCACTCAGAGTAACCAACAAACATGAAAACCTAATTCTATTGATATTTTTTGAATTTCCACACCCAATTCCTCCATTTAGGCTACTACTTATGCTACCACTATAAGAGCCAGTTTGTTAAAATATGTTCCAACTAAAGCTTGGTGGGCTTGGAATGCTGGAAAATCCTTCTTGGGGGCTAATGAAGACAGAAACTGCCCGTGACAATATTAAGTTTGTTTCCTCTGGTGATTCAGAGAAGTGAGCAATCTGTCAGCAATGCATTGAGGGAAATTACTTGTCTTGGAGGAATAACTGCTGACAGTCACTTTATCTCAGGGCTGACCCAAGCATCTCCCCACTGACAAACAAATTACTGTCTAACTTTGAAAAGGTAGCTAGCTGGTTTTAATTTTGATTGCTCTTCAGAATCTTTTATATAAATATTCACTCCTACCATTTATTGTATTTTTAAAGGGGTAACAAATATATGCAGCAGTGTGTGGGGAAGAGCAGGTTTAAATTCATAAGCGAGAAAAAAGGAAGAAAAAAATGATAAAAGGAACTGTGAGGTTTCAAGACTGCGCATGCCAAAGCTGGGAGCCGACTCGACATTAAGACTGGCAGCATTGCCAGTGACTGACTGGGTGAGTGAACACATTACCCACACAGTACTGTAGGAATTAATTTTCTTCAATAAAATGATTTTTAAGGATCATATATTTCACAATCTAAACATATGTCACTGTTTCATAAACAAAATAAATGGATTAAAATAATACATTACCAATATGCTGACATGTGGAGATATTTTAATTAGAAATTCTTAAGCTGTGTGGTGTTTAACTGCTGGATTCGCCAAAGAGAAGCACGCATCATTTAATAAGAAGGCAAGAGGCAGGTGTATCACTTTGCACATGGTACCAGATTGTGTTTAATAAGCTGCAACTACTAGACAACATTGCTCCCAATTAAAAACAAAACAAAGCAAAATTACCCTAGGATCTATCATAATGATAGTAACTACATGAAATGAATCAATACACTGAAAACACTTTTAAATGAAAAATATAATCCAAAAGTCAGGTTCTGAGACAGTATTTTCTTTAGACAGAATCTAAGATTGTGTCTATTTAAAGGCCATATTTACATGACCACCTCATTATTCTAGTCCCCTTTCCTGAACGTTCTTTTTGACTTACTTAAGGACCAGTGCTAACACAACTACAGAAAGCAAATGGCAAGTGGTCCAGAAATGTATACGGTGAGAGCCCCGGAGTAAGTAGCAATATAATATATTGTTTACCGTGGAAAGTGCCCTCTGTTCTGGAAAGGTCAAAAGCATTGTAACCTTAGAGTTACAGTTTCCGATTGTTCCCAGGGTTAAATACATTATCAAAATTAATGATTCAAGCCCCCCAGCCTTCAGATATATGAGCATTCGTCCCTCCATCTGCTGAACTGTTTAACTAAAAATAGCACCTTTGGCCTCCTCTCTCCTGATATTGTGCCCCTGAGGCAGAGACAACCAGGCCTTAGATCAGAATAGCTTTCAGTGTCTTCCTTAATTTAAGACAAACTGGAATATGCTAATGTCAGAAGGGTCATTCAGTTTTTATGCCTTTCTCCACTGAATGCAAACTTTCAGACTTTAGGGTGTAGCTAGTGCTGCTAAAGTGCAGACTTATTGACATTTGAAATGACAGCTTCTGAAGGAAAGTCAAGGGGTAGAGAAAGCGAGTCCTGAGCGTGAGTCGGCTAAGGGCCAGCTCTCCTCCCAGAGAGCCAGGCACTGTCACAGCTTATCATGACCCCAATGATTGACAGAACCGTGACATTTTAGCCTGTCAGAAAGAGCAAGAAAACCCCGGCTTACAGAGGCAGTGCTTTAACAGTAGTAAAGCAAGTTACTATTAAGTTTTTCCTCTGAATATTCTAGTATTGTTCTAAATAGTACTGTCCAGCAGTTTAGATATAGGTCTCTGCTGTGGCATTTAAAGATATCCTGATAAATACGCCATGCTCAAGCCAGGAAGCCTGGGAAACTTGCCTCTCACACAAGTGCAGCCAGTGCTGCACAGAAATAAACATCAAGGCTTGTGGACACGCAGGAACATAATATTTTCGATGGAAAGGTAAAACCACATATCCTTTCTCAGAATCAGATTTAATCTACGAGGTATACACCATACACCTCTATACACAGACAATTATAAATGTGGATACAGTATAACATTTAGAAAGAAAACCAAGAGAAGGTAATATTGGGTAACAAGGAAAAGACAGAACGCAGGCAAAAGGATACATGAGCTATGAAAGAGGATATAAACTAGTTGTTTTTTTTTTAGTTTCAGCTCTGTTGTACTTATTTATTTTCTTTTTTGTGGTGGATAAGTGCATAAACATTTAGCTGACAGTGAAAGTATAAAACCCTAGTTGATGCTTAAATGGCCAAAGTAACTGTGTGAAGTTCACTGAGACTCAGGGAGTTTCGGAGTGGCTTCCTTAAGCCAGCTATGTGATGTTTTTATTTGTGAGTTCATTACAATAAATTAACTTTCTTTTTTCAAAACAGGGTTTTTCTGAGTAGCCCTAGCTGTCCTGGAACTAGCTTTGTAGACCAGGCTGGCCTCGAGCTCAGAGAGATCCACCTGCCTCTGGCTCCAGAGCACTGGAATTAAATGTGTGCACCACCACCAACCAACTTACCATGAAAATTTTAAATTAAATAAGTAAAATTTTTAATAGAGGCAAGAGAAATAAAAATCTCAGGATACTCTCAGACCAGATACACTTAAACTAAAAAGCTATAAAAGCTCTTGCATAGAATGGGTTTGCTATCTGGCCCAATTAAAGTGACAGACATGTGACATCTCCCTAGCTTCTCAGTCAGCACCTTTGTGACTCTGGAAAGCTATGGTACCCCTGTGTATGACACCAGGGGTTCCAGAAGCCAGATCTGACACAACAAGCATTTGTACCTGTGAGGGGGGATATCGGGGGTGAAACATGAGGTAACGTGAGAGATTTGGTGGAAACCTAGCTAAAGGAAGGAGGAAGCTCAGAGCGCAATGTCCCTAGAGAGGACCTTTGAAAGACAAAGAGTGAGCCAAGGTCACCTGCTTTCCCAATCTCCTAGGCACTTCTAGCTCTTGTGCTGTGTGTCTTGAGTGTGTCACCCTGCTACCTACTGTCACACAGATGCCCCCAATCTCCACACACCTCTCTTTAGTTCTCTGGATCAAGCTGATTTTCACACTGCCCAAAGACATGGTACATTTCTACAGCCAGCAGAAGGCCTTTGACAGAACTCTCTTCCGGCTCTGTAGAAGGCAGCGGGTGGTGTGTCCATCTGAGTGTAGTCATGGCAGAGTGGAGACCCCAGTTCTCCTGCGCCCATCACTGGGAAGTAACAGAGAGTAGTGCAGCTTGTCTTTGGGACATTTTAAGGTGGCCTTTTATCTTGTCCTCCTTCTTCTTAGGTGTGATCACTTCATCATTTTACCATCATTTTCCAAACAGGTGGATTGAAAAGTGGCAGAGGAGATCATATCTAAAGTCATAGATTACTGATGTGTCTACACTGACAGGACCAAAGGGCTGAGCATAGATATAATGAGTGTTTTTAGAAGAGAGAATTGGGTAAAGGTTCTCATCTGGGTTAGAATATAAAGTTTGGTATTTTATCTAACCCAGAAAATTAATCTTTTTTAAAATCAGTAGCTCCCTGGAAGCCCTCCAATATCTGACAGTCCCAGAGAGGGACGCTAATGATTGATACAGGAGAGGGATCCAGTATAGCACTACAGAGAGGAGGGCTGAGTTCCTGTGCAGAGAAGGATGTCATCTTCTAAAGGGACAAAGTCAGAAGGGTATAAATTTCCGACAACACAAAAGAGCATTTTTCTGGATGGTTAAACACTTTAAGGGCATCCAAGAAACTTGTGAGCCCAGCCAGGCCCAGGCACCCAACTTCAGCCAGAGAAAACTAAGGAAACCAGCTCAGACAGGGTTAGCAACTGTGGGTAGTCACCCCAACACCCATAGTATTTAACAGCTGTGGTAGACTCTCCGGATCTCTCTGCCCCTCAGCTGTAGAACTATACAGTCAGAACCATAGTTGATCAAGGTTACAGGGGGACTGTAAGGTCAAATGGAAAATCTTTAAAGTTTAAGTATTTGTTAAACATATTACAACAGCATACACAAGAACTGGAAGGAGTGTGGAAAGGCAGCTTTGAAACCACTCGCAAAACATGGCAAAACATAACTAGTTTAAGGGCTTTGGGTTAGGTTTTCCTTTTTTTCTGAAGGAAAAGGAAAAAAAGAAAAGCATCCTTAGGAATAAAGAAAAAAAGATCAGCTTTAGCATTCAGGCTGTTTGTCACTTTTCAAAAGGCCTAGAATATGCTGGAACCATCCAGTCCCCCACCCAAAGAAGCACCAACAGAAGCATTCATACCTCAATCTGTTTGTGGTTGTAAGAGTGGCCACCACCATGTTCAAAGGTGTCCAAATTCCTGCCAAAACGGTCACTTATGCCCTTTAGCCTTGGGTTAGTTTGTGGGTGGGAGACATGACCCTTCTGTTTAATGGCATATTCAGAAAAAAAAAGACAAAACATATTGTCAGAACTCATGAGACAACACGGAATTCAATGCAGGGTATAGACCACATCAAAAGATGGAACGCAGGCCTAGACCCAGTCTCTGTTGTACAGAAACTGGGCAGAGGAGCAGCCAGAGAGGACTTCCGTCTCTAACTTAAGAGAGCGCCTACAGCACAGTCACAGCTGGGCGAGGAGAACTAGAGTCACCCGTGGGAGGACCCCTTTTAGACCTTCCCCTGGGAGCCCACTGTTGGGAGTGTAAGGCTGAAGAGAAGGAGCGGGACACCCGCTGCCAAGATGCCCCTGTCCCAGGTACCTCTAGTCAGGACAATTTTATGCTGCCAAGGTGAGGCTCGTGACAGAAACTTCTCCAGTGTTGCAAAAAGTCTTCCTACTGCCCCAGCTGAAAATGTTTGAGGTGTTTGGGGTTTGTTTGTTTTCATCGTTGTTACGGCAGTGGCCTGTGTTTATGGTCAGGTCTCACAGGCGGTAGTTACACAAAAACCCTATCTGTCCAGAAGCTCCTCCCGAGATTCAAAAGGAAAGCTCAAATAAAATCAAACAAAGACTGTCTTTAAGGAACTTCGAACTGTGTGGAAATTTAACTTATCATGTATTTCTAACTAATCAAATGCTAAAACTTTGACTCTGTTTTTACCACTAAATATATTCATATTTAAAGTAAATTTATGGCTCTAGTGGGGTTGTTAAAAGTGTGTAAAGGCCACCCAGGCTTATTCAAAATACTTCATTTTACTATGAAGAATGTAAGGTGCAAATAATTTTTTGGTCAGCCTCCAAAAATGATTAGTTTGATAAACAAAAGATGCTGACCCTGAACTAAGTTGGGTTTCATGCCTACACCTTTAGCCCTGGTGAGAACAATGTCACATTACACTCTCGGGAACAGTGTTTCTATATTTCGCTAAACAGTCAAAGCAACTCAGAACAATGGCTCCTTATTCCATGAGCTACGAGGAGGAAAAGGCCTAGCAATGTCTCTGGTCTAAAACTGACGGTGGACAAGCTAATCTGTATATTTGTGCATAATGGAAACGCAGATGAAACACTGAAAAGGAAACGGGTTCAATGACTAGCCTTAATGTAAAACTGTTAACTTTCTGAAAGAGAGCACACAGTACCAAACTGTGACATCAGGGTTCCTTTAAAGACGGCTGGAACTGGCACTTTTCTCTTCCATTTCCAGTGCACTAAGTACATAAGGTGTTAATTCTCTGGACTCTGATTAAAACATGATTTAACATTCGGGCCATTATTTAGGATACAGCTGGCTTGCAGGTTTGCACTAAAGCACTGGCCCTTCTCCCACATTTTTTCACCTCCCGGCACTTACCTGGAGCTGTAAAGGGCTGAGTCCAGAAGCAGCAGCAGCTGCCATTGTTGACGGAATGAACTGTACAGGGTAGTTATCACCTGTCGGAAAGAACAATGCACACAGGTTTAGACAATGCACGGGGAATCGCAGCAGACAAGTATAAACATGGTCCTTGGCTCGCCCGAGCTTTACAACATTGCCCTAAGCCCAAACATCTGCAGAAACAAAAGGCTTAGCTGGGCACAGGCTTGTGCTGCCGCCTTGGAACTTTTTGTTAACAGATAGCTGGTAGGCAAACTGGCAAAACATGAATGTGATGTTGAAAAAAATTAAATGTGCTATTCAAGCATGTTCGCTCCACTACAAATCTTGTAATACATCATTTTTTTAAGAGTCAAAAAAAACCTTAAAGCCAGGCTGGTGCTCAGCACACTGTGAAAAGAGGTTTTTCTCTTAGAAGAAACAAAGTTTGAGCTTGGTAGGTAAAGCAAAGTCTTAGAGTCCAAAAAAGATTATTTACTAGTGACTGACCATAATGCTAAGCTTTATTTCATGAAAAGTAAATCACATGATTAAAAAAATCCTCTTTGATATGGCTAATCTCACCTGCAGGCACTTTGTAAAACGCTAGCACCTTACTGACAGTGGAAATCTGTGTCTTTCGGTTTAACCTCCAGTACTAGAGTAGGGCAGCCTAGTGTAGAATCAGGCACACAGGCACTGACTGAATCCTTTTTAGTGATGATAATTAAATAACTACACATTTTGCATGGACGGTCTGCACTGAAAACCTGGGAGTGTTTCAAGACCACGCCAACACCTACACAGGAGATCAAAACACCTCCTGTCACCTGAGAATGCAGGCCATGACCAGAACCACAAAGAGCCAAGAGAAAGGGATGAGAAACACACTGGAATGTGTTAAGTGAACTAAAAATTAATATTTGTGGATGAATCACACAATATCAATGACTTAATGTAGTAGCACTCTGGTTCCAGCTACTTATTTAAAGTCAGTGTTATGTACTATCTCTAGGCTATATTTTAACAGGCTGTTCCCCCACACATTTTTGACATGTATAATAATCATGCTGTTTTGCATGAACTTTTCCACACTGAACACGGAATGTAATAATGAAGAGACATTGCAGGAAGAATTCCAGGCACTGAAGTTGTCAACCAGAAAGCAAAAGAACCTCTTGTTTTTCTGTCTGCATGGGCGCGAACACCTGCAGCTTGCCTGGTACCCCTGGTTCCTCGGAACGTGTCCTGCTTGCCATGTAAAGTGCTGCTCAGCTGGCCCAATGTAAGTGTTAAGTCGCTTTCACTTTTAACAAATTGTTAGCTTCTGATCTGCACAGTCTCTTTGCGTCATATCCATAATACCTCATCAGACCATTGAGCACAGCGTGTGCCTGTGCACAGTTCAGTAACAATTGGCTTCTGATTGCAAACGGGGTGCTACGGGGTGTACTCGCTAACGCCACATTGTGCCGGTCTCCTATGGGGTAATGTTCAAAATATCTGACCTTGTTTTTCCCCTTCCGTGAGGTTGATTTGAGTCTGTCCTACTCTATGAGCTTTTTAAAAAAGATAACTAGGCAAAATTATTTTTATAGTAAATGACTATCACTTTATGCTTAAATAAGTCTACTGATCGTCTTGATATTTAAACTAAATTATCTGAAGAAAGAATATCTTGATCTAAGTCAAACGGTATCTTTTTTCCTTTTGGTGGATATCTTATGAGCTTTTTAAAAAAACACAAATGATACTGAATTAATGATGTTTCAAAAATAGAGGGAAAAAAATAACCATTCCACCCATCAACACAGACCTCCTCCCCAAACATTTTAAAGCTGTTCTTTCTTTAAATGTCATGCATTATTCATGCAACTCTACACCACAACCCCCTCCCTCGAAGTTTAATACCAGTGGCTTTATTTGTACTAAAACATTTTTCATGTCAAACATATTTTAAAAAATCAAACTCTGAAAGAATTCCCCAGGGCACTCCTTCTCCATAGCTGTCATGCCACTGTGCCGTGAAATAGTCGGCTTTTTACATGGTTTCTGGCTTGCCAGTTAATTTATGACTATCTCTACCACACCCTGTAGTACTCTCCAGCTCACCTGCTGGCTACAAACAGCTTTCTTTCCACTGTTGACAAGCATATTTTCAAAATATTTTTAACCTTTCTGCGGGTTTGAATCTGCATATCTGAATAGATCTTCAGAAAGCTATTTCTCCAGAACCCATCATTGTATCAGTACTAAAAGTCAAAATGAATACATTAGAGCAATGGAGTATATCACCAAGGATGGTTAGAAGAGGGAGGGGAGTATAGAGGCAGGGAAGGGGGATGAGGGTAAACCATAGAAGAAGAAAAAATGTAACAGGAAGGGAGATTTCAGGGCAATGTGAATTTAGTTTGTGATAAAGTCACACACTTCCTTCTACACACTCTAATGTTCTTTGTAAAAGTCGATCAAGGAAAGTTTGCAGTGGCTGACTTGGCAGGGAATCAGCCAACATGTTGCAGCATTTTTTTTTTCAAATTTGTTTCTGGATGTGAAATGTTTGCATGAGGACCATTCTTTTTAAATTTGTACAAAGAAAGAGGCAGCCTGTTGGAACAGGTTCACTTTAGACATGACTGTAATCTGGCCCTTGTTACCTCAAGTCTAAAAAGACAGTCCCCAAACACCAATCTGAAAAGCAGTGGTCTCTATAAGTCCATCTTCTGACCATCTTACTATGCTTGTAGAGCGAGCACAAAACAGAATTGAGACCCACATAAATGTGGCTGGCACTGGGATTCATTCATCAAAACAGGCAGCATTCCTTTGGCATTCCCTCCACACCAAGAGTCCCGAGTGAGAGAGAGAGAAAGAGAGAGCAAATTCTTAAATTTATAGAAACACTGAGATAAGCCCAAACCTTAGTGCATTTAATTAATCACTAGAGGAGGCAAACTTATCCCAAGAACCTGGAACACACTAGACACCTCCAGAATAGTTTTAGTGGGTACATTTCATATATAAATCCTACTTTCTAAAAGGAGTCATTTAAAAATCAGAAAAACACAGTCAAAAGCTCACAGCAAAATTCTGTCCATCTATTTTCGTTCTTCAGAGAGGCAAGGGGTTGGGAGAGTTGTAGATTCTTAGATTTCTAAATCATAGACATTAACACATTGTAAAAGTCATTTTGAGACTTGGGAAGAGTAGAAGGGAAAAAGAAAAAAATCAGAACTAGGAGTGAGGACTCAGATTCTTCAGTAACAGAAAAAAAGTCTCCTATTTCATTTTCCACCCTCTTACACAGAAGACCAGTATGTTAGACATCCCTAACTTCACAAATCATTATGGTGGCATCACAGGAAATTGACAAACCTATGGGCCATACTTTCATGGGGTACCATTGTTCTTATCACTATACAAAAGTTTCTAATGCAGACTTGAATGTGTCACTTTTGCACATCATCTTTTGCACATATCTGAGAAGATACAGCAGGTCCAGACTTACCCCTGCATGATGCTGCACTATGGCAAAGGTTTGCAGGTAATAAGTAACATATTTAAAGCTCTAACACACTACTTTCATTTTGTTCAGGGCACACAAAAATAGAAAACATTATGATATGCATTTCTGAAACCAGCACATTCTCATTTCTCCTGCTAAATGCCTCTCCTATTCATCAGGTACTAGTACAAGTGCAAAGCTTTTTTTGCTTGGTTTTACTTATTCATTTTACTATCACATATATTGTTCTACATGCCTCTTAAAAAGCTAAAACTCATGGGCCATATTTATCCTATCACTTATTTTGTGGCTGCATCTTAGACCCTTGGCCAACCACGTGAAAATCGTGGCATTTTCTTGATGGCAATTAAGGAAGTGAATCTGAATGAACAGATGCAAACCATCCCCATAAGAAGTCAACTCAGATGGCAACACAAAGGGCTCATCTGTGACAGAAGCTCCATACATGAGAAGACACAGGAAATAAACCTTGATGTTCTCACAGGTTGGGCTACATTGGTGAGTATATCTTCTTGCTGGGCCTCACCACTCACACTAAAAATAGAGGCACTGTGGGAGCATTGCAGAAATTCTTTCATTCTAGATATATGGATTGCATTAATCTATGTTCCAATGTTGGTGATACACCCCTACTTTGAAATAGTCTGAAAGAGCAATGGTTGGCTTTGTAAGATGTTGTTTTTGGTAAACTCACTCAAAATTATTTTTTAAACAAAAAGTTTAAAAGTTCCTTAAAATCATATCCATTTAGATTATTCTCCCAACAGTATGAAATATCCACCTGAAAAACTTTAGCCTGAGTGCTAAAACCATTGTTTTTGAGATGTGAAGCCCCAGAAGATTTAATTACACTTAAAAATTTTTATTTTATACTTTTCATTAAATAAAATAGAACACCACTTATCCCCACTTATATCTTAGGGTAGTTATAAAAATTAATGAGATTACTCTCACACATGGGGTTATCTTGGCAACAAATGGTATGCAATAAAAGAAAAATCAGCTAACAACTGTAAGCATTGTATGCCAGCCAATTAAACAACTCAGAAGAAACAGAAAACACAAAAATTACCTAACTACTTAAGCTCAAATAGAAAATCTCAACAGATCTATAACAAACAAAGAATTGAATTAGTGATCAAAACCCCAACAAAGAAATGACTGGACTAGAAGGGTTCCCCAGCATTCTGTCAAATGCTGAAGAAGCATTTATACCACCTTTATGAACCCTTACAAAAAAATGGAAGAGAATAGTTCTTCTCTATTCCATAAGGCCTCAAATAGCTTAATGACAGGTAAGTATGTCACGGGAAAAGAAAATTTAAAATCAATATTCTTTATGAATGTAAATGCAGTATCCCCAAGCAAACATGAGCAAATTCAAGCCAATAGACTATTGGAAGTATTATTTGCCATAACAAGTAGAATTTACCCCAGAAATTATAAGGTAGTTCCATCTAAGCAAATCAATTAAATGCATTATATAATAGAACAAAGGTGTGTATGGGAGTCCTGCATGATCATCTCAAAATTATATAAAAAAACATACTTAACCATTCTGTGATGAGGACTCTAGAACTCTGAGTAAAAGAAAAAATTTATAATGACCAAGATTTAGTTAAAGATACCCAGCTAACACTGTACTCAATGGCAAGAAACTAAAAGCTTCCCCTGAGACACCAGGAACCAGACAACAATACCCATCTCACTGGTGCCAGTCATCACTGTCTTAAAAGCTCCATCCAGTACTACTGCACAATAAAAAGATGGAAAAACATCCAAACTGGTAAGAAAAGTAAAAATTAATCTATTTTGGAATACACACACACAAATTCACATATATGTGTATATGTATATATAATACACCATATACATGTATTAGAATTAACAGAGAAATTCTCAATTTAGTTATTTATGCCAAGAGTAAATATAAATAATCCAAAAGGAAATTAAGAAAGAAATTCCATTTATAATCCAGCCTAAAAGAATTTAACACCTGGGTATAAATCTAACCAAAGAGATGGAAAGAGTTACACCCTGAAAACTATAAAACACTGTTGAAATAAATAATGAAGCCATAAAATTGCCTAAGTGTCCACCAACTGAAAAAAATGGGGGAAAATGTGGACACACACATGGAGCACTATTTAACCATAAAAGGATAAAGTGTGTCATTTGTGTTAACATGCATGGAACTAGCCATCATGTTAAGAGAAACAAGCCAAAGCCCAGAAGGACAAGGATTGCATGCTCCTGTTCATATGTAGAAATCTAAAGTCAGTAAATCTCATAGAAATCGGAGGTAGAACAGCGATTGTCGAAGAGTCATGGAAACTCAAAGGGAAGAAAGCATGAGGACAGTTTGATCAATAAGTACTAAGATGCAGTTAGGAGAAACAAGCCCCGGCATCCCCCTGCCCAGCACGATGGCGGCAGGTCACAATAAAGAGGAAGTATTTCAGGAAGGAAGAAAGGACTTTAAGTGTTCCAGCATGAAAACAAAATTACAAATGTTTGAGGATATTGGCAGGCTTACCCGGTTGAACATTATATAATCTATCCATGTAGCAAAACATACACCATAGGGGACACCATAAATACGTACAGTCTTCATTTGTCGGTGGATATTTTTTAATGAAAGAAGTAGAGATAGATATACACAGAAAGAAGTATCTGTATTGACAGGAAGACAACATTATTACGATGTTAAGACTGTTCAAAGAAATCTACATATTCAAGACAATCCTTATCAACAACCCTTTACACGAAATAGAAAAGAGCAGTTTTTAAGCTCATACCTAATTCCAAGAGTCCCTCAAAACTGCAACAATCTTTAAAAAGATGAGTAAAGGCGGAGGACTAGTGCCCCCTGAACACTGACTACAAAGCTACAGGACTGAACTGACACAGATACAAGCATAGCAGAGGGAATAGCCAGACATAAACCGTCACACATACATTCAATTTATTTTTGAGAAGGTGTCACAACCATTAAAAGGAAGAGGGTGGTTTTTTCAACAAATTGTGTGAGAAAAACTGGATGCCCACTTGCAAAACATGTGGATATCCAATTTCTATATTTTGTGTATGACTTTTTCTTGCACAGCAGCCATACAATAAGCTTTAGCTACAGCATAGAATAAGGAGTACATGCAGGGTCCAGGCACAAGCACATGTTCTGCTCTTAGAATCTCTGAGGAAAAGTCAAGAGTGCTGGTCAGACATAATGGTTTTAAAATCCCAACTACATAAGACAGTGGTCAACTGCCTCATCCTTGGAATACAAAGCAGGATGGACATGGTTTTATTTTTCAGGCTAGCCAACCCTGATGTACATACTGCCAACTGTGAAGGGGTTTTCTCCTTTGATTTCAGGCATCCATGGTCAAATGTGGTTACTGTCTTTCTGATTGTTGCATTTAGGGCTCACAAATGTGAGCAAGCAGGGCAACTTATGTTCTGGGCCCTAGTGAATCCCTATCTGAAAGATGTCTCTAATTATAGGACCAAATAAGAATAAAATTGAGGGATTAGAACCTGTTAAAGCTACTTTTATAAATGCCAGTCTGAGAGATGCCCCCTGAAGATGCTTCCTATACCGTATCCTGGCAGCAATCTTTCTCAACTACTTGGAGATGGAAGATCTTGTGTAGTGGGCACCATAGCTGGCACCCTACAACTTCCAGAGATACAGTCAGATCACCTGGAGGGGAGCGAAGGCGCAGAGCCCTAAATGTGTCCGTGACACTATTCTAACATAGGATTCAATTTGGCCAATTTCAACAAGCACTGAGAGACAACCCACAATGGTCCTTGCTTCTGGCAATCAAGACAGTTGTTCAATCAGGTGAATCAGTTTCCTCAGCTCACAAATACCAGGAAAATATGGCAGTTCCAGGAGGGAGAGATGGAAGAAGCAAAAAGAAAGGATTTTATGTTCCATTTTATAAAGACCAAGGAAGCACTTGTTCCTATTCTTACTTAGGGGACCCAGATAGGAATGTATGCCACTGTCTCCAAATCTTATAATTGCTCATATACATTTCTAGTGAAGTGATCAGGATTCAGTTTGGGGCAAAAGGTTTGCTTGTCCAGATTCCAGTCCAATAGTGTTCTCCCCAGCTCCTGTGATGACTAAAGACTGCATGGCTTAGTTTTACAAGTCTGTAAATTCTGTACTCACAGCTTAAGAGTATTTAATCCATTTCAAACATAGCTTGTATTTATAATAAAGTTTAGATTAACCAAAATATTAAAGAACTTAAAATTCTGCATAAATTATTTGTTATAAGATTGAGGTTACTAGAAAATACCTTGAGATAGATGCCTACCCTTGACCTTTTTGTGTTTGAAGATTTTTATTTTGTCAGCCCTTAGATGGACCAGTCCCTCAGCAAGGGTATCCCTTGGATCACCTGAGCCTCCCCAGTTTCCTTCCTCACAGGGAAAGGAGTTCCCTACCAAACACAAGTGAGGCATTCATGGTCAGAGCTTCTGGGCTGTTTCATCTGCTCCTGTAGGATCTCTGCGAGGTGGTTTATATCTGTGGCTTAGGCATATTTAAATGCCTTTGTTCACATTCAAAGCCACATACACAAAGAAACTACTGCCCTCAGATTGGCTGTACCCTGACTAGGTGGTTCATATAATCAGGTTAATTTGTTAAAAAGAACTTACACAGAAATTATTAGTGAGCAGAACAAGGTCACTACTTCTGAGCTGGGGTCACTTACAAAGAACGCACAAATGAAATTGAGGTTGGCTTCTGTGTACTTGGCTATTTTCTTACATTGGATTCCTTTGGCAACCTATCTTTAAACATTTAAAGCCATGTTTACAAGGAGGCTCTGAAAGAGCTTCAAACCATTATGCCCCTAATTGAATTCCCCAGGAGTCCAGTAAACTCAGAGGAAAAAAGAAAAATCATAACATTTGCTAAATCATCTCAAAGCATATTTCACTACAAGGTTATGTGACCTGCTTTTTTTTTTTGAGGTTCAAGGATGAATGAAGAATATTACTGAATGCTTCATTATTTAGACCAAAATGAAAAAGAACTTTACCATTAGTGGTGAGATAATTAAATCAGCAGTTTTAACTTTTTTTTATTCTGAGAGAAATCTTACAAAAAATAACAGCAGCATTTTCTACTGTATGTGAAAAGATCCGTGGACAACCGGAGACACAGCTAACAGTAAAGGTGTGTGTGTGAGAGAGGAGCAGGAGCAGCTCAGGACTTCATCTGTGAGTTCAGAACAAACTCAAACATGAGAAAAGAAAGTCAAAGTTCTAGAGACTTTAGTTTAGCAAGAATTAGTTCTTACAATGCCCCGCCTCCCCAGCCCTGGTTATGCTTTAAAATAGGCTGTTTTGTGTGTGTTTTTATCCATAGCTCCCTTGTCTGCGCCTGTGTTTGTTGTGACTACTGAGTAAAAACATGTGGGCCCGAGCATTTCCAAAACTGTGCCACAGCTCTCCACTTACCTGGCTTGTATGTTATTCCAGGGGGGAAGAGGAATCCCTGTTGGGCGGCAGCAGCTGCTGCCAGGGTCCGCTGGTCATGTGGAAAAATTGGGATCATGAGCGGAGGCATGTGCCCCTGAACCTGCTAAACAGAAGAGAGCCTGTGATCAGACAGGGAGCAGATGTCGTCAAGAAGCATTTGTTTTCCACTGCTGGAGGTACTCTGGTGCCCGCACAGCCACCCACCTCTAACCCCTTCAAGATCTGAACTTGAGAAAATACAGGCAAACTTCACCTAAGGCCTCTCCTTAGATGCCATCAGAACATCCATGCCATGGTCTCACCATAGCCCCACCACACCCCTGCTTCCACTAGGTGGTTAATGGCCTTCTCTCTTGACTTGTTTTTCTCACCTTTTTTCTTAAAGAAAGAACAGAAAACTAAATGTTTCTTTCTCTCACCCTGTAAGTGAGAGGCTTTGCCCTTTCCCCTGCATTGTATTCTAAGCATCATGAAAAAGTATTCAATGTCCTGGTCCAGAAAGTAACGTCTAATTGTTATATATTCCAGAAGCTGTGTCTCCCTCGTTGAGAAGCTTCTTCCAAAGCCTCGCTGCATTATATTAAACACACAGAGCTTCAGATTTAAGGCTACTATATCTTGGCGCCCAATTAAACTAATATCCTTTGCCATACACACCTCGATGCAACATATAAATTGCTTGTCAGCTTTATGCACTGCCATGTAGCTCAGTAATTATGGAGTTGTATCCACTGAGCAACTCATAATAAATCCTACTATATCAGATTTCATTTGACCTCAATAAACATATCAAAGACCACAAAAATGCGAAAGAGAAAAATATTCACTCTCCATCAGTATTTGTACTCCATATAAAGGAAAACAGAGCTATGAAAGAATCATGCTCCTGAAAACCACATTTTAATCTCCTAGCTCCCTTCTTCACTCTAGCATGCTGCCCTGGTTCCAGCACAGCAGAGCGGGAAGGTGTTGTCCTGGCTTTAGGGTCTGAGTCCACAGGCTGAGCTATGGGACTTTCCTCATTGAAAGATCAGAACAGAAATGTGCCAAAAGGCACAGTCTTTTGGTTTAGACAAATCTATGGCTTTTTAAAAGCAGGAAAGGGCTATGTTATATACTATTTAAGATATAAATGTTTGCCAGCAATTCTACACACACCCAAATGGTTCCTCAGCCTAAATTCCTAAATCTCTTCTTTAGGCAAAATACCATATATGAGCGATGCCCCTGTCTAAACAGTATCAGCTTGCCTTCTCCTGGCCCTGGCCATTCCCAGCCAGGGACATCGTGCACATGCGTCTGTGTGGGTCTGAGAGGTTTCATTCGCCAACAGTCTTTCTCTGGGGAATACCCCAAGATGTGGGTTAATAAAGGGCAAGCAAAAAATAAACACTTTACAGTATTTTTCTGAATTCATTTCTCAGGAAAATCAACTTATAATAAAAAGGTCTTTGTGCAATTACTACCTTGCCAGCGGGGCGTGACAGAAAGTAGCTTTGAGCAGCTGTTTCTTCTGTTTTAGCTGAGCTAAGCCCAAGCTTTGTCCACGGGAGAACACACTTAGCCTGCTCAAACTGGTGCTGAGCCTCTAGTGCCCATGTCTCACCTTTAGCCTGAAAGAAATGCACCAGGTTTGCTGTTCGACCCATTTCCTGTGACCCTGTGTGATGTCCAAGATGAAAGTGACATGTCCCATGTCAGAAAACAAAACACAATGTCTTTATGAGTGACAACTGCATAGGGTACCCTTTTATGGTCCTCCAGAAATGTGGTCCTAACATGTGCCTAGAGCACCATGCAGATGCTTTACCCTGAAAATGAGGCAACAAGTTTCTCTTTTCTTCCTTCTTTTTTGTCCATCAGTGTAATAAGCTGCTATTGTGTATTAGGGAAGTGAGAAGCAGTTGAAGAAATCACCCCTACTCAGTTTGAGGGAGAGAAGGAGGTGGGGAGAAAGGAGAGACAGAGATAGAGAGATAGAGAGATAGATAGAGAGAAAGAGAGAGAGAGAGAGAGAATAACATGTCATGTGTCATGTATGGAAGACGATGTTGAGATTGAGCAGTTACAGGGAGAGGACCAGTCTCAAGAAGAATGTAAAACTTTTAGGAAAGCATTGTATAAAGATGAATTTTCTGATAAGCTTATCCAAAAATGTCTCTGAGATGGGGCAGCACCTGCCATTTCCCTAGAGTTGCTGAATACTTTTACATAAGCAGGTGTGTGTGTGTGTGTGTATGAACATATATACACACACACACACAAAACATATGGAGTCATTCCAACTTTATGGTTCTCTGATTACTAAAAATCTACCATTAAGAAGCTAGTGTCAG
Source organism: Ellobius talpinus (assembly GCA_001685095.1). Classification (NCBI taxonomy): domain Eukaryota; kingdom Metazoa; phylum Chordata; class Mammalia; order Rodentia; family Cricetidae; genus Ellobius; species Ellobius talpinus. The sequence goes on along the minus strand of LOJH01000289.1, from coordinate 31,899 downwards.
TGGAGTGACACAAATGGGCATCTATATCACCCACCTCTCCAAGGCTCAGAGAACATCACAGAAGAGGAGCAGAAAAAGTCTAAGAAGTTGGGGTCAGAAAGATAGTGTGCTCAGGATGTGACAGGATTGCTGCGCTCATGAGCTCACAGCAGCTGTGGCTGCCTGCACATGATGAAGCCGGCAACATTCCAGCACAGAAGGGAAAGTTCGTGAGCCTCTACCTCTGAGGAGTTATGGACGGCTGATGGCTTCTGGGGCACAGAGTCACTTTTCTTTAAGGATGTGGCCCCCATAGATTGACCACACTCCAGGTGATGGCCTCACACTCAGGAGGGAGAATATGGGCAGTCCAAATTGTACTAGATGAGTTACTTTAAAAGTGATGGTGGGGGGGGGGCTGCGGAGATGGCTAAGATGTTAAGGGCACTTTCTGCTCTCATGGAAGACAGAGTTTGGTTCCTAACACCCACATGGAGTCCTGAAAGCATCTGTTAGCACAGTTCCAGGGTACCTGATGCCCTCTCCTAATCTCAGTGCGTACAAGGCATGTGTATGGTATACATACATATGTTCAGGCGAAATGTTCATATAAATAAAATAAAAAGGAGGACATACAGAGGTATAGAGAGGTGGGGATAGATCTGGAAGGAACTGAGGGAAGAGAGGAAGAGCAGGGTGAACATGACCAAAATGCACTGTGTTAAAAGAACTGACAAAAGTACTCTTAAAAAAAGATAGTGCAATGCATTTCCTTCATTTACACAGCATACATTTATTGAGAATGTACAATGTCTTTGTTAGGGAACAAGCCCAAGTCCAAGTCTGTACCCTGTATTTTCTGAGCTGTGTGGTCTTGAAAGTCTTAACTCTCCTGACTTTATCTGTCAAAGCTGTGAACACTGACGAGGCACTTTACACAGTCATTGTGAGGATACAACAGACAACCAAAGCCAAAATAACACACTAACGTAACAGTGATTTGGTAGTATAGTCAACATTAGCTCGTTAGTTTTCTGTATACATGACAACAGAAAATTATCAAGTTATGGATAAGCAGAAAAGAGTGGATCTTACCATAACTCCACTTCAAGAAGGAAAATATGAGCTAATGGAGTCACTCATTTGAGAGAGCAGAGGCTCGTCATGCATTTAGCAAACAATATGCCTTGACGAGTGTAATCCAGTCCCAAGTTTCTAGGAAGAAGAAAGCTTGGGAAAAAAGAAGAGGTGGAATTACAAAAACTGTCTGGGAATGAGACATATGGGTATATACTGCTCCTTATTAATTAGCATCTTAGAAAGAAACCAAATTTAATTTCCCATCAGCCGTGTCGGGGAACAGGCAACATAAGGAGCAGTTGACAGGGGCCAGGCCTTAGCTCTTGGCTGTCACTGCCCATCTGAAGGTACTGTTTTTGCGGCATTTAGTAAATGGATGTTGTTACTTGATTTTTATTATGCATATAATGTGTATTTTAATGATGTCTATAGTGTGAACATGTATGCTCATGTGTGTGAATGCTGTGTGTCTAGATAAGCGCACCTATGGTGGTCAGAGGACAAACAGGTGCTAGTCCTCAACTTTCACCTTCATTAAGAGCATCTTTGTCATTGATCACTGCAAATGCCAGGCTAGCTGGCCTGCAGGCTTCCAGAGATTCTCTTGTCCCTGCCTCCTAGCTCACTCTAAGAGTACCAGGATGACAGATGTATGTTACCACACCCAGCTTTATGTAAGCTCTGGGAATTCTAACTCAGATCCTTAGATGCACACAACAAATACTCTGCACTGAACCATCTCTCCAGTCCCTGGGGTTGTTTTTAACACTAAATAACAAAAGTGTAGATGTTTCCTATTAACTCATTCTGTAAGAATTTGGGGCCATTCCTTTCTATCATACTCTACAAATTAAGAAGTTTAAAAAAACAAAGTCCTCATTGGTAACTATTATCCAGAGGCTGTTTAAGTAATGAGGAGGGAATAGAGACATGTGAGAGCATAGTGCTGATGGAACCAGAGCTGGACTGGAGCACAGAGAAGATCTAGGCTAGTAACTGGCAAAGTGCAGTGTCTGGCCAACAGCATCAGCAGTATTTTCAAAGAGCAAATCTCTAGGTCCGGGTACACAGCACTTCTGAGTCAAATGCTATGAGGTGAGGTCCAATTATCCAAATATTAAAACCAAATTTTACTGGAGAGGGGTAATGTTTTGATGTGCATCCAAACAAACCAGAGGGTTCTTTAAGCCAGTGTTCTGCCCCACCCTTATGGACTTGGGGAATTTTTGTATTGAAGGCAAAGTTGGATCCTGGACATTTCATGGATATTCCCAAATAAAGCTGGCACTGCTGGCCCAGGGACCATTCCTTGAGAATCCCCATTTTAGTCCAATCCTCAAATTTGACATGCAAGCAAATTGATTACCAGCTCATTGAAGATCCAAGCCTAGAGTTACACAGCCTCTGAAAGCTGAACCTAGAGTCCAGAACTGCCAGTCACTCTACGCAGTATGTTTGTTATTACATGGTGACTTCAGTAGTCGTAAAAAGAGAGATTGGTTTTAGCCAAGGGACCTGAAGGTCTCCAGCTGATAGTAATTCTGCATGTCAGGACCATATTCTTGAAAACATTTTGAGTTTGAATGGTGTGAGCACTGTTAAATCTAACATGAAGTTTCCTCTGCTCTCTCACTGTTACCCAGAATTCATTTGCTCTTGATATTTACTATAACTAATTCCAATCGTTGATTACAACACATCCATTAACTATGATCATTTAGCTCCACAAAATGAAATTGTCCTTAACATTTTATTCCAAGTGATGGGGATCAAACCCAGGTCTTTGAGCATGTAGGCAAGAGCTCTACCAATGAGCTACATACCCAGCACCTTGCCTTTCACTTATTTTAAATAAAGCAATGATGTGGTGGGGCAAAGAGCCCTTTATTAAAGCCAGGATAGGCATCCACTGGTGAGAACGCTGTCTGAGTGCAGACATGACACTTCCTCCTAGAGCTTTAATTAGAGAAGTGGTGATTCTGTCTAGTAGCTTCCATTGTTTCCTTTATGTCTCCCTTGAAAAGGTGATGTGTTTACCCTGTCCCATTTAATCTGCACAAGCCCATGAGGCACTCAATTTTAGCCCTATTCATTTAATGAGGAAGACAAAGCTGGATGAAGTTAAATAACTCTACCAGCTAAAGAGTGGCATGTCCAGGATCCAAGGTCAGATCAAGATCTAAGTTTGTGCTTGTCAGGGATAAAGCTTCTACTATGAATTACCATGCTATATTAAGCATGAAGTTGTGTTTTACAAAGCAGATCTAAATGGCATTAGGAATGCAGTTCTTTGTAATAAGAAAGAACTGGCAGTTTTCTAGACAAAGTTGTAGGTTTTACTCAGTTGTAGTAAACAATACAGTGAGATCATAGAGAGCCTTTATCTCATGTCCCTCAATTGGAAGATGCTAGAATTTATACTTTTAGAGCACAAGGAGACCAATGGTATTCCCACAACTTACTCAGATCTGCCCAGAGGGTGGAAAATATTGCCTTAAAAGATTAGCAAGAGTGAAAAAGCCCATTGATACTTCTATCATCTTCTACAGCCTGCTCACCAGCAGGTTCTCCATGTGTACACTATAGTCTGTTGAACATGGGAACAAAATGGAAAGAAGGGTTGAGTAATGAGTAAAGACTGGGAGAGAGGGCTTGGTGGCCACACAAAGACCACAGAGCAGACAAAATATCTTCATCTTCTACAGGCTGAGAACTAAGGTCACTGCTCTGAGTGTCAGTGGCTAGGGCGGATGAAGCATTATGAAAATACAGAAAAGTTCTATGTGTTCTGAAAAGTTTGATCTATCTTGACTTCTCTCCTTCTTCGCATATCCCACTCACCCATTTGGTGACTTGCTGGTAAGGGTAGTCACATGGGAAAAGGCAACTTCCCAAAGAATTTTACTAAAAGATAAAACTAATCAAATTCCCCACACTCCATCAAAGAGCAACCAGTCTCCACATGTCTTGTCATGTGGACATATCAAATTTTCAGATAGCACCTCTCTTTCTTGAAACTGTAACTTTCCTTGCATATATTGAGATATTCTTTAATTATTCTATAGATAAAGAGAAGAAAATGATTTTATTAGTACAAAGAATAAAGCTTGATGTAGCCAAAATAAATCTCAGCATGAAAATGTCATTATTTTTACTGCTTTGGAAGAAAGCACTAATTGGCAGGGTATCGAGTGAGTTAATGAGAAAGAAGAATCTCATCACGGGTCAAGCTTAGTGCATCCTGGAAGAACAAACGACCCCCAAGCACAACTGTGTCCCTGTACTACCCTTCTGCAACCCCTGACTAACGTATTTCCCTTTCAGAGAGGGTGGGGAAAGCATCTTCCATCCAACAGCCTGCATGCCTAGAAATTTTAATTGGTAGGGTGTTCCTTGAATCGTTCAGGATGGAAGACAGCAGCAGATGCATGTGAAACACTTGGGTCCGCTCCCTTCCAAATTCATGAAATAGCATTGCTGTGTCAAGACTCATGCCTTTGTTTTCCCTGTGCTAAGTTGTTGACGATGCCATTTCTTGCCATCTGCCCCCAGCTTCATTAAAGATACATGAATGGGCTAACTCTTGCCTGATAGCTTGTGAGGGACAGGTGCTATTGTTTGTCCCTGAAGACTTGCACTAAAGATCTGACTCAGAATACTTGAGAAAGAGCATCTGTAGCAGTCAGTCAGAGAGCAACTTGGCAGAGACCTGGCTGCCTGCTAATATGCAAACAGAGTGACACTCAGGGGGCCTCATTTTCCTTTTCATGGAGATGATTTCACTTTTTTTTAGTGATATGCAATAAGTATTTGTATTGAAAAATCATGTGCATATTAATGTCTGTGCCTAAGTTTAAAGACTGGGCAAGTGAGGTTTGCTTTGTTTTGTTTTATTTTTTTAATGGTTTATTTCTAGAATATAATTTCTGGTGTGGTTTAATTGAAGAAAGTTTTTTGAAATGTTAGATAGAAAAATCTCCAATGTGTGTACACCATGACAGAAAGAAAGAGGAAGATGGGGGAGAGACAGAGACAGAGAGAAACAGAGAGAGAGAGAGAGAGAGAGAGAGAGAGAGAGAGAGAGAG
>LOJH01000289.1:14849-26700 GCA_001685095.1 Ellobius talpinus | reverse complement strand
AGAGAGAGAGAGAGAGAGAGAGAGAGAGAGAGAGAGAGAGAGAGAGGCAGAACTAGAACACAGACAGACACGGCGATGGTAAGGGTCAGTTTCTGGAATTGCCACACTTTTCATTACAAAGAATACCTGAGTCGTTTGCATAAGGCATTATTACCACTGTAAAAAACCACAGCATCTAGAACAATGGGTAAAAGGCTCAGGAAACTTTTTGTATGAAGAACTCTCAGATGTAGACAGGAGTCCCCTCTCTGTCATAAAGTACATGTCAAACCATAGTACTTGAACCGTTAATTTTGGAGGATTAAGAAGGAAAAGGTCTCATTTGGTAGGGTATATTCTTGCCTCAGTAGGACCTTTTTTAGTGGAAAATGTTCTGCTAAGTGCTGTGGAATACCAGAAGACTCTGCTCTGCCCTTTCTTAGAAAATCCGTACAATGAATTCTGTTGACCCCAATTTCAAGCTCTTCAATTCACTAGCCATGTCTTTCTAAATACAAGCAAAGACCCTGAACGACCAGTGGCATATTTATTTTAATTCACTCCATTGTTCTCAACATAGGGATAAGAACCTAACAGATGTTGTGCAATGACTGACCAGTGGTTCAGAACAAGACCAGGAATTCCCACAATGTGGTAACATTGTGCCTACAGCTGCAGAGGGTTATGAATTGCAGTGTTTTTGTTCCAGAAGAAAGTGTCAATGTACATGTTCAGGTAACCTTGCTTCTGTTTGCTTGCCTTATCTAGCAAATCTCTAGCTTACTGCAGTTGGAGAATAATCAAAGGGAAATCCCAGCAAGAGCAGGTCTGGAACACACCTCTCCTAGAGAACTTGCACCCAGAATCCCACCAACAGTCAACACATGCACACTGGGTGGGTGATGTAGTCCACCCACAAAATGATGCTTGGTTACTGTCTGTTGCTAGGAGGGTTTTATCTCACCCTCTCTTTCCTTCTGGCTCCGTCTCCTTTTCATCTGCTCTCTCTTCCCTTTCTCTTCATCTTCTCATCTTTCTTAGGTGCCACTAAGATAACAGACAAAACAGTCTGTTGTCATTGCTAATTATTTAATTTTAATATAATTCGGTGTCCTCCAAAATTTTCAAAATTCTTACTAATGGGCCAAGAAGAGCCTCCCAAAGGTAGAACCAACTAAATATAGTATAGTTTAACAGCATCCTTTGCAAAACTTGGGCTGGAGAGATGGTTCAGTGGTTTAAGAGCACCGCCTGCTCCTCCAAAGGCCCTGAGTTCAATTCCCAGCAACCACGTGGTGGCTCACAACCATCTGTAATGAGGTCTGGTGCCCTCTTGAGAAAGAAACCTTGTCAGTCATCCACATCAACTTAGAGCATGAAACCCAGTATGAACAAGTTCAACAGAACCGTCATACACGGGCTGCCCATACATGGTTCAGCATTGCAAGGGCATAAGAAAGATGGTTGAGAAGAAGATGGTTTACAGAACTTGGCCTTTTACGTCAGCATTCTTCTTTGGTGAGCAAATTAACAAAGAGCTAACTTTATATTGCAGGCATACCATTTGTCCTGGCTCAATTTCTGTTGCTGTGATAAACACAGTGACTAAAAGGAACCCTGGGAGGAATGGGCTCATTTGGCTTACTCTTCCCAATCACAGTCCCTCAATGGGATGCCAGGACAAGAACTCAAACCTGGAGGCAAGAAATGAAGCAGAGATCATGGAGGATGCTGTTTACTGCCTTGCTCCTTGCAACTTACTCATCCTGCTTTCTTATACCATTCAGGACCATCTGCCCAGGATGTCATCACCCACAGAGAGCTGGGCATTCCTCCATCAGTCATTAATCCAGAAAATGCCCCAACAGACTTGCCTACAGGTCAGTCTGATGGAGGCCATCATCCCTCACTGACTTTCCCTCTCCCAAGATGACCCTAGCTTGTGTCAAGGTCACACTAAATAGCACACTATTCTATGCATTCCACATCAACAAGTTAACCTTAGAGAGCAGCTACAGCACTTCATTCTCCTTACAAACCACACCTTTAAGTAATGAAATGTGAAAGAAATATTTACAGAAGAAATGAAAGAGACACAGCTTGTCCACAGCTTCTCATTATCCCCACAACTTTGCCAAGAGTGAGCAAAATAGGCAAAACTCAATCAATTTGCTCCATCATCCTCATGACAACTATTCATGCCCCTTCCAGTCCTTTCTGCTTTCCTCCTTGGTTATCAGGAGAGAAGGGGTCCATAAAAGGACGAGCACAGCAGCTGTCAGCCAATGGCCCATGACTTATAACACTTCTTCAGACATACTCCAAAGAGCAAAGCCAGTCCTGATGGAGACATGCATCCTTCCCAGTACCTCTTTATACCCATTGAATATGTTATACACTGGCACAATTCATATTTTAAGTTATGAATTGTGACATATTATTAATCTACCAGATCCCAATAATGAAGACTATTGGTGTTCTCACTTGTCTGTATGTTTTCTAGGTGCAGAGCTTTTCAGAGGAAAGAACATGGTCTTGACACTAACTGACTTACTTTTTACCATTGTCTCTTATTCACTTGTCCCTTGTTCCTTGTTCCACAAAAATGAAGAGCTTGACACAATTCAGCTCTTTAAATATGTGTGTGTGTGTGTGTGTGTGTGTGTGTGTGTATCCCAGTCTATCACTGGATGGCTGGTAGCCTGGCACTAGAAATATAAAGATGTCCATGGCCTCATCTCTTCACAAAGTACTATTAAGTTAGTCTTCACTGGACCTTAATATAGGTCCTCCTGTCTGTCAGACTGCTTTGAAATAATGTCAACTAAGCAAGGAAGGAGTTGCTTAAGGAGAAAATCAAATTATGGCCAAAAAATTCTATTAAGTATTGCTCCATGGTCTTTCCATGGTGCATACACCAGAAAAAAAATCAAGAATATTTATGAGGACATAAGTCAGATCACTTTCTAAAAAGGATGATAAATGTTAATTAAATGTGCTTAAGTTTCCTTACTATGTTTTAAGAAAATCTCACCAGGAGGGAAATAGAATATCCCAGCCATAAAGAAATTAATAAAACATGTTATGCAAAAGTAAAATTTATGATTCATTTGGAATTAGATATCTACCACCTTTTCAATCCATACAAATGTATAATCTTGTCAATTAAATATTATTGTTAAGGTCTAGTAGTATGTTAAAATCACTTTAGAGTGCGACTAAGGAAAATTCATGTGTGTTTATTACTCCTTAAGGGTCTATTAGTGGGCATTTTATTCAGATCCGTGCTGTAAAATCTGCATAAACTCAGCATATTGTTATCCCCATGTGTGCATTTGTTTGGTTAAAGCAGAACAGCAAATCTCAATTTTTGCAACTTCTGGAAAAGTCAAGAGAACTAAAACAGTCTTAATTTTAATCAGATCCAAACAGTTATCACTACAGAAGTGAAGAGTTGACTATTATGCAAATAGTCACAGTTAGTGGTCACCAGGCCATCACAGAAGACCGAGCTAGTCAATTACTCTGGATATTTTCAAAGACTAGTGAAGATGAATGTCTTATGCTAGCCTGTCTTCTGTCCAGAGAAGTATGAAGCATTTTAGAGACTGATGATTGTTGTTCTTAAGTGGAAACCTCATTAAATACACAATGATCAAAGTGTTTTGCCAAGATGAAAATGATTTCTTTTTCATATTTTGTACAAATGCTGTGTGAGTCCATTCCCATTTGTGAAGAATGTGGTGTTCCAGTCTCTGCAGCAGCCGCATCCAGATATAAACCTTTCATAAACTTTTGACCTGTAATGAAGGCAAACTGGCTTTGACTCCTCAACTATTTTATACAAGCTTATTCTGTTAGCAATGACCACAGTTCAATTATTAAATTCCTCATCTAGAAATGTAGGTTGACTTTTGAAACTGCTGGTCTTATTAAAGTCCTGTTCAAGCAGCTTAAAGACCAGGGCTTTGTACTCGCCAGGGCTTAGTAAGGGACCTTAAACAAAGTAGGCTTGCAGGAATTTGTGACAGATGCATCCAAAACTTGTATTTGACTTAAAAACCAAGCCGAGGCCTGATGAAGACCAAAGACTTTTAACTTTTGATCTAGTCGAACCTCACTCATCCACAAGCCTCACATGACGGAAATAAGAATAGAAACCTCCAGGCACAATTCACAATGGTGAGCTTGGGTCTGGCTATGTCAAAGTCTAACTTTAATCAATTTTAAAATTGATTTCATTCATTTATCAAGATTTTTTTCTAATTTTAACAGTTGAAATTTCTCTTTACTATAATTTGTAGACAATGCTAATAGCCTTCACCAATTGCATCATTCCTGGCTGAAAGAATGAAATGTTCTCAACAGAATCAGGAGCATAATTTTCTAAAATAATGATTAAAAAAGTAAAGTTGTTATGCTATCTGGGACTAGTTATATGGTACATATTCTAGACGAACATTAAACTTCAACTATCACAGAGAACAAAAGCTGTTTTCTTCTCAAGCAAGATGGCCCAAGAAAGACACAGTGCTGGGTATAAAGAGAAGGCCTCCATGTTGTTGATGGCTGGCATATGGGCAGTCTTAAGAGGTATCATTGAGAGACAGCTCTGTACAGTGTGTGTGGTTGGAGGACAAGCAGGTGATACTCAGAAAGTGGGTTCTGAGGACAGGCATAAACAGTAATTGTGAGTACAAGCCAGATGGCCTTCTGGTTTATCATCTACCCTACACACCAGGTTTTTAAACAACAACAACAACAAAAACACCCATGCACTGTGATGTCATCCTGGACCACCCTACTCCACTTTTAGAATGTATACTACACATACACACATATTCACAACACATACAACATACACACAAAACACACTCACACAGTACACATAAAATACACACCAAAAAGCTACACTCACACAACACATACTAAACACAAATCATATGCACACAAAACACACACATACAAAAAACACATACAGCATGTACATACACACATATACCACACACACACATACAAAACACAATATAACACACATATAAGCACACATACACTATACATATATATACATATCACATACTCACAAACAACATATACATGTTTACCCACATGTTGTAATATACACACAAAACCACACACAACATACTTTCATACATCATACATACACACAACATACACATGCTCACACACACCATGCAACACACAACACATACATTATATTCTCATATACCACACACAAACTCACATACAACATATACATGCTCATCTACACACTAAGGCTAAGTGCCTCCTTGGGAGGAAAGCACACCCCCTTCAACACAGCTTCTCCCTTATGCTGCCAGTTGAGATGATCTTCCAAACTGGGTGGAGCCTGCTGTGTCACTGGAACTTTGTCCTACCAACTACATCCCTTAACAAAATTTTAGGCAATGGAGAAAGTTATGGCAGAAACTAAATGTAAAGTATTTCTTAATTCAGTCTCTGTGTAGGAAATTAATATTCAAAATACTTAAAGGCACCTACAACATTTTAATGGGAAAATATCAATAATAAAGATCACAAAGTCAGAATTTAATAAATGCAAACTGGCCCAAATATTGGTTAAAAAACACTTCTCTTATATTTTCTTTTTTTGGTAATTAAATCTAATGCCACATTTGCCAAATGAAGATGGACTCTACAGCATAGAATCAGATGTGAGTTATTCACCTCTCATGGCAGCCTGCTGCTAAAATGACTAGCCAGTAGTGTTGTTCAATGCAGATTAGCACTAACTCAAAGCAATCAATACCTCAACAATATAAGCACATATAAAGAAACAGAAGCCAATGGTGAGGAGAAACAGAAAGAAGCTGGTGAGCCACTAGGATAAAGAGAAAAACAGAATTCACAATGCAAAAAGAAACCAGTGACTCTTTAGTGTAATTCCATGAGCTAAAACATCTAAGAACTGGTCAGAAACGGGTAAAAACACAGGAGGGCACTGGGGAAACAGGGGCATAAGGAGTGCCCCAGGACAAGATCAGTGGTGGTTAATAAGACTCTGTCTATTAAAGAGGAAAAAAGAACAAAACAAGCTAAGCATGGCAATTACATTACCTCTGCAGCAGAAACAGGATAGCCTACAAGTCTGAGACCAACCTGGCTTACACAGCAAGTTTTAAGCCAGCCAGAACTACATAAAAAGACTTCATCTCTAAAAAAGAAAACAGAAGAGGAGAGAGACAGAGACAGAGAGAGATAAAGATGAACAGACAGACAGAGAGATGGATTTTAAGATCCTGTGTTTTGATGCATCCATATTTTCTCTGTGGCACACTATTGCATTCCCTTTGATGACAATTCCTGATGGAAATAGAAGTAAGAATGCACAGCATAGATTTAAAAGTGCACCCATATAAAGTCATCCCTAAGCTTTTGGACCAATAAAAGAATATTGCTACACAGGTTTGCTCTAATCATGAGTAGTTAAGAAAAGAAAATGACTAAAACCAGTATGGCAGGAGCTCTGAGGAAAAGAGCAGAAGGGAGCAAAGATGCCACCTCTGTAGCAAGCCACATCTGTGACATGTAGTTTGACTCCACTGTTTCAACAAAAGGACTCTCTGAAGTGAGGACTCCTACTACCTTAGGAATATTACGTAATGATCAGGATGACAAAGTGCTCCTTGCAAAAAAATGAAATTTCTATGAAAACTTTAAAATTTTAATATATAAAAAACGTGTGTGCGAACGTGTGCACCTTTGTATCTGTAAGTGTTCCCGTGCTTTTCTCTGGCTCTTTTTCTTCTGTTCATTTTGTGGGGAGGATCTGGGTGGAGTTAGGGGAGGGAAACCATAATCAGAAAATATTGTGTAAAAAATCTATTTTCAATACAAAAATAGAAGAAACCCTTTAATACATACATTCATTTCATTATTCTTTTGTGTAGATATGCGTTTGTTCATGTGTGTGCACATGTGTGAAAGAGTACATTTATAGAAGTGTATGCATGCATGTAGGAGTCAGAGGTCAGAGTCAGATGTGTCTTCCTCCATCATTCTTCACATATTTTTTGAGGCAAACTCTCGAGCTCACTAATTTGGCAAGAACAGCTGACTGGCAAGCACCCACTGATCCACTTATCTCTGCTCACAGCTCACAGCCTCCTGAGCTAGAGTGACAAGCATATTCCACACCTGGATTTTTAGGTGGATTCTGGGGATCTGAACTCAACTTCTTATGTTTTGAGTTATATATTCAGGCTCATATGTTCACTTGTATGAATTATTTTAAACTGAAATTTCAGGTGAACATTGAAAAATTGTGTATTTACCTTGCTAACCAAGTCAGTATAAATACATGGGCTTGATCTACCAGTGCCCCAAATACATCTCCCTGGTGTAGGAGATGGTGCTCATTGTACCATATAACCATGCAGTGGGAGGATATTTCCAAACCAAGCCTTTCTGACTTATACAAGTCATTTTAGGCTGCATAAATTTCTATAGGTACAAAAGTGAAGTGAGGAGAAAAAGAGACACTTATTCTCTACTGCACCCCTTCAACAAAAGGGCAGGAGAGAGAAAGCAGGGGTGTCTATCTCCTATTTTCCCCATGCTCTGACCACCACTTCTGCACTAACGAGAGGCAGTCATGCTTTCTGTTGCAAACGGGAATACGGGAGAAGTGCACACAGACATCCCACGTGGCTATTACAGAACTGACTTAACACACTGATCTGCAGATCCCTGTCTCCAGCTGCAGCACTCATGATAAAGGAATCATGTGGCAAAGCCTCACTCCTCAAATTTAAGTTTTTGACATTGAATAGTTTTTTGTTACAATTTGAACTCCTAAATATTTAGCTGTCAACTTGTGAGCAGACACTGTCCATAGTCTTATTACCAAGTCCACATGAACTGGAATCATGATCAAAGTCATGGGCAGTTCTTTTTTTTTTAGATGCACATTAAAATTTCCCCAAGTCAATGACACAAAGCCTAGCTTTGATTCTCTTTAGCTCTTTTTGATTTAAGTTTAAAAAATAAGCCCTTGTTAGGTTCTTCAATGCTACACTATGGCTGCAGTCTCCATGGGAGAATGAGGGTTGAATGTACATGGAAATTATGGGCCAGTAACAATAGGTCTTTGTCCAGCTGTGACCACTTCCCTCCTCTACAACTAGTCCTTATCTGGCTCAGGAAATGCCTGTTTTAACTGACAGGTAGGAGATTAAATCTACAGCTGCTGCCACACAATCTCAGCTCTGTTAGATGGGCTTTCATTGAAAAGCACTACAAACACATAATTTGTTTATGTTGTACCAGCAATCTCTGACAAAGCAGACTGTCTAGCTGAGACAAATGTGGTTAAACCCATTTATTGTATTATTTCTGCTACACAGAACAAGCTCTTAAAACACAGGAACTAGACAAGGCACAAGGCTCTCGCTGTCTAAAGAAATCAGGAATAGACAACTTCTTGCTACCCTGGCCTTTTACACGGGAAGCGCAGGCTCCCCTGAAAAGCATAGATCCCAGTTTCTCTTTTAAGTGGGCATAGCGATTATGTTTATGCTTTCAGTTTCTAAGTTTCTTTTGTTCCTCACCCACATAAACACACATGAAATCCTGGATCTAAACATCTCTAAACTCAGGACTATGACGAATGTTCACAGCGAGTGCTGTGTCATGTCCTCCAAAGATATGCAAAACGATAAATGCTGATGACAAATGTTTATTGCAAGTCCTGATCATGCTATTTGATTTCTTTATTTAATGACAAAGATAACTTCATAACTCAAAGACTACAGATAGCATTTCTCTCAAGTTAAATAGCTGTGCAAAAAGATATTTAACTGTGAAATGTTGAAGGAGGATTTTAACAACAGGATTGGGAAGGATAGTCATTGTCACACTATGACTACTGCTCTCTATTAGTGATGACTAGTAACTAGAGTAATAAAAAACTTCAACTAGAAATGGAAACTAATTTTGCTTTCATATCTAAAGTTTCTTCTTTATATTTATGCTTTTATATCTAAAGTATTCTTACTCACCTCTAGTACTCTGAATATGTTTATGTATAAACTGTAACATTAGTAATAGCTACAGGTTAATACTTTACATACACATATACATATATATGTGTATGTGTCTTAAGAGTGAAAATCAGTATAACCAGATAGCAGATGGTATATAATTTAATTTTAAAACAGGAAAACATGCCATAATTCAAACTGCCTGAAGAATTAGAAAGACTGGTATAATAGACAGAAGGATTGTAGAACTGCACAGGAAACAGGCAAGGGCCTTACACTTGAACACATCACCACTCTTTAATATCTAACTCTATTTTACCTTAATCATCACCATAAAACAGGAGAGTGAGAGAAGAATCTTCCAAGTTAGAATGCTTGGAACCCTGAGTCAGTTTTAAAATACAGCAAGTATGCAATAAACTAGCTGAATCCATGGGGTCTCCCTCAAACAGTATGGATAATGAGGGGAATCCATAACAGACATAAACAAACCCAGAAAGATGTCTAGACCCCGCATCATTACGTATGATATATGCCCAAGATAGATGGGCAGACATTTGAATGTTCAAGTTCAAACTTGGCTTCTATTAGACTGATTCAGTCACAGCATGGGGCTTTTTTAACAAACAAACCTCAGTGTTAGAAAATAGTGGGGACTCAAATCATGTATTATGCCACAGCTAGTTAAAGGTGTGGTGTTCTAATGCCTTGTATTCCTTGAAGCTTTCTTACAACGAACTATAAATAATAATAAAGGAAAACCATAGCACATAAAACATACAGAAGTCTTAAGATTCTTGTGTTGTATGTTCAGAACAGCGTATGCAATGCCAGCATTTCAACACATAATTAAAATTAGAAATGGTATTAACTATGAGGGCATTGGTTTTTACTTTCTGTTACTAAAGATGTAGACTACATTCATATAAAATATCTAATGGTAATTATCTTATTTCAGTAAGTTCCTTGCGAGGCTGACATACATAGTATACATCCACACAATATAAAAAGAATCACTAGGATCATATGGTCTTTAAAAACTAGAAAGGTTTTTAGAAAAACATTTTCCAATGTACTCATTTCAAACATAAAGACAACGAGGCCCAGAGAGAACAGATTTGCCAAAATCTCAAAACCTGAGGACAAAGCCCAAACTGAAAGCCAGGACTGTCTCTGTGACTACTCAAAACAGCATAAAATCCATTTTTTAGGGATCAAACAGATTTAGACTATAGTCCAGTCATTCTCACATAAACAAGGCAATGCTTATGTGCTTTTCCAGAACTGCATTTGCCCCCACCTGCTTTCTCAGTACCAACAACCACAGGCGACAAAGAACCAAAAACTCATGGGGAGGCTGTGACTTGTTGGTGGCATTACCAGGTAAAGAACATAGGTGAAATCCTATTTCAGGAATTTTTATTTTCATTTCCAGTTTTCTTTTTGTCTTTTACCATAGAACTTAAAAACAGGCCCCCTTTTCTTCTCCCAACTTTACTCTAAATGAGTTCTTTGACACAAGTCCACACCATGGGGAGAGAATAAAGACAAATCTGAAAGGACATTTGACAATGAGGCTACCAGGTGACACTGGTAATTGCCCTTATTCCTCTCACCCACTCCACCAATGTTTATGCCTGTGATATACATTCAAATTAGTCATTCATTATTTTTTCTAAAATATACATGAAACCATTAATTCTGTGAGCAGAATGATAACCTTGGCCTTCACATTCCCAGTAATATACAGAGCTTTCCAAACACACCCTAGTAAAATGTAAATTGAGTGTGTGTGTGTGTGTGTGTGTTGTGCATAAACCTGAAATTGAGTTTTAAATGCCTACACATGGGCAGGCTAAGTAGAAATATAATATATGAAAAAACAATATATCATACCTAAGTGGGGGTTGGTTAGAGAATGCAAACTTGGTTTAGCATTTGAAAGCCAATCAATGTAACTCATTACAATGAAGCCAACAGAGAAACAATCATGTTAACAATTCAAAAGGATTTTTAAAATTAAAATCCATTTATGATTTAATAAAGAAAATCTTCAACAAACTCAACTGGAAGGGAAGTTCCCCACTACCAGTAAGGTTATTTGATGAACTGGCAGTTTCTGAAAATAAATAAAATTCACACAGTATGGAAAGAAATAATTTTTATCTGTGAAAAAAATGATCATGACCACAGAAACCAGAAAAAAATCAAAATATTATAAAAAGCAAAGAATTAACAAGTGAATTAAAAGTCAACTTGTTAATAACAAAAAACAGTTTCCTTTCTCTACATTGACAATAAGCAACTAGAAAAAAATATTTTGAAAATTCCACTTATGCTAGCATAAAACAGACTAAGGAAACCTTAACCAAAGTATATAAGACTTCTATGCAGAAATAACATAGGACACTGAAAGCACAGTACACAACCTGAGATCCAGGCAACAACACTACTGCTATTCAACACAGGCGAAGAATGAGGAATTCTGGCATTCTTACCACTCGAAGGAAATACTTATGTAAAGCAAAGGAGACACTGTGATTGTTTAATTATACAGAGCACATAAAAGCAGAATATTATAAAGGAAGTCTAAAATACCATAGTAAGAAAGAAAAACAATATATTCATGGAATGGAAGAGTAATATTGTTAGGATAGCAATTTTCTTCAAATTGATACATAGAATACAGTATAAATAAAAATTCTAGCAGTGTGTGAGTATGTAGCTCAATAGTAGAGTGCTTGCCTAATGTGCCCTTTGATCCTAGGATAAATCTCAGCACTGCAAAAACAGATGATGGATAGATGGATAGATAGATAGATAGATAGATAGATAGATAGATAGATAGA
>LOJH01000289.1:0-14786 GCA_001685095.1 Ellobius talpinus | reverse complement strand
GATAGATAGATAGATAGATAGATAGATAGATAGATAGATAGATAGGGTACATAGATAAAGACAATAGATACCAGTAATTGATATATAGATGATAGATGATATGCGGTAGCTAGATAAAATACCTTTAAACAATGATGCCAAGGTACAATGAGGAAAGGATAGTTTCTTAAGAAATTTTGTTAGAAATAAATACAGCAAGGAAAAGTAAGATTTCTTATTTATCTTAAATTATACATAAAATTTAAATTCAAATGGATCAATATATAATCATACATTAAAATTAGAAAACTTCTAGACAAAAACATAGGAAGGGGCTTTGTGACATTATAGTAGACAAATAATTCAAATCTGAGAACATAATGGAAGCAAAAAGAGAAACAACTGCTCATCAACTAACTGAAAACACAAATCACAAGCTGGGAGAAAAGATTTCTAAAATATATATTCTGCATATGTGACTATATGTATATGCATGTGAATCTGTGTTAGTGTATACACTGTGGGAAGATATTATGTTTGTGTACGTGTACGCATGTTTATTTGTGTGTATGTGTGAGTGGATCAGTGTGTGTTCTGTGGTGAGGTGGAAGATCTATGTGATTTGAGAAGCACAAAAGCATGTTTTAAAGAGCAGCAGATCAGATCCCAAGGAAGTACACTGCATCTACCCCCAGAGTCCTTTAAAGGTTAGAAGGTTAGCAGTAGAGATTCTAAATTACTTTATCAGACACAAAAGTAAGAGGGGCAGACCGAAGACGTAATGACAGATGCTAATCTGAATCTTATGACATTATAATGATATTATAGTGTTATTACCCTGCTTTAAGCCACTGTGGTAATTACATGGGTGATGATAATAATGATAATGTAATAATACTAATGAAGGCCACACCAAGTCAGCATCTGCAACATGTCAGGCACTTTTCTATGATCTTCATATGAACTAACACATGTAATTCTCAAAACATGTAGAGGAGGTAGGTACTGCTGTTTTCCCACCTTATGGGTAAGCACTGAAAAGCTCACTAGCTCCCTTGAGGTCATCCAGTTCACAAGGAGAGGGCTCAGGATTTGAATTCAGTCCTGGGGTCCTACTCCTAACTAATGTGCCTTGAGGACATGAATATGCTTCAAGGCTGGAGCTCTGGGCCACACTGTGCGGGAGAGTGGGGGGAAAGGAAAAAGTAGGAGGGTGTTGCACAGAGAGGATTTGTATGGTGCCTATCACAGTATGGACGTGTACGGGCACCTCATGTCAGAAACGAGGTTCTTAAACACACAGCCACCATGCTGTGTATTACATGCATGTGTTAAGAGTAACTGACTCTGCCCTCACCTACCACTGTTTATGGAAAACTCACAAATATTGAAAAGCATGTATCTTGGAAGAGAAAAATAAATCCTGTTGCCATATTAAACTAAATTTAAACTTAAAAAATTGATCTTAAAGGATTGAATAAGGTATTTTTGCTTATCTGGGGGACAAGTGGCTCTGAGAAAGTCAGCAAGAAAGGCTGGAAATAGACCAATATTCCTATCTGCAAAAGCTATGTTGTACTCTTAGATTTTCCTACCATCTTAGTTTTGAACCAGTATATCTTGGTTTCCTTAGAAATAAATGAGAAAATTATATTTTTGCTTATCTTGAGGGATCAAGGTAAAGTTACCAAAGAGATGGGGGAAATTATATGAAAATAAAACATCATGAAGCCCTGCATAAGACTACATCAGTATTGACAGCACCCATCTGCAAACCATGGTACCACACACAGCAATGTCTAGAGAGAACAAAGTGCAGAAAGTGAGACATTAACTCCTGAAGTCCCCAGGCTCTCCAGGAGATGCATTCAACCTTCACACTTTATCTCCACCAATCCACGGAACAATGTGATGTACCCAATCAACCTTGGAAGGGTAAAGGATGGAATCATCAGATTGACGAAACCAGGAGCCAAAACCAAGCAATTCTGATGCTCATCCTCTGTCAGTAACAGTCCTGAAGCATCCCCTACAACCTGTATTATGTCTCCATCTCTTCTGAACTAGTAGCGACCCAGGTCTTTTTTGACCTTACAACCATAGCAACTTAGAGATCTCCAAGCCAGCTATTTTGCAGACTGTGCCTAAGTTATTTTATTTTTCACTGGGATGCCCTTTATGGTTGAATTTAGATTATTTTTTTGGCAGGCTTCTGACAAAAGAGGGTGCCCTTCTCCGCTCACCACAACTCATCAGACACTGTAGGACACTGATTTTTCCCTCCACTGTTAGTGCCATCTGAACAGTGTGGTATTGGCCAGGCTTCTCCACCACACTGAGGAATTTTCCTTTGGCTTCCTTGTATGGTGTCTGGGGCAATGATTTGAGACTAGGTAGATAACCCTTTCTAGTCAGCTCTCTGGCAGCCTCAGCATCCCTTCATGTTCCAAATTCTCTTCCAAATTCATATGACTAGCTAGGTTGGGTGCCAAGTGGCTTCCCTAAGCTCTTGGACATTTTGTAGTTGGCACTCTACTACAGGAGAGTGTTACCTTATCTATTGTTCTTATTTTTAATACACATTAACACATACACATACAAATCAGTTTTGCCGTGGCCCTATAGACACTTCAGATACATCCTCACTTTCTAGAATAATCATTATTTTCCCTTTCCCAAAAAGACTCAGGAGACGGTATTTTGAGAACATGGTATGTAATGTGTAGACAACCGCCAGGGGATACTTTATTCCAGTGGTGCTCAACCTGGAGGTGGCGACCCCTTTGGCCCTTTCACAGGAGTTGCCTACGACCATTGGAAAACACAGATATTTATATTATGATTCATTAATAGCAGCTAAATTATAGCTATAAAGTAGCAACAAAAAATAATTTTATGGTTGGGGGTCATCACAACATAAGGAACTGTATTTAAGGGTCACAGCATTATGAAGGTTAAGGGCCACTGCTTTATTCCTAGACCATTTCATTCACAGAAGTGAGAAATATTCTTATATGTGTGTTATGTATGCACACATGTACTGACAACTATATTCATATATATAGATAGAAAAGTCTCCATATTACTATGGTTTTGATACATAAGATCATGAAATTATATTAGTACTTTGAATTCTAATCAAGTACCTGAATTTATTCTTGTCTTGTTCCAATCCATATTTGGAACTCTTTCCTTAAAGTAGTGAAAGGCCTAGAAATCATTACATAATATGTGTACATTACATAAACCAGTATGTAACAATATGTATATATATATACATATATGGTTATACATAATACAATATGTGTGTGCTATCTACACATAGTATAGCATATATATTACATATATTATAATCACATATATATGTGTGTAATCTACACACACATTTTGTATATCTCTTCCTTGTTACCAATGTACGGCCTCATCCTTGAGCCACTTCTGAATTCAATAGTCTTAATTTAGTGGGCCCTAAGTCTTCCCATCACCATGATAAGCTACTTATCTTACAGGGCTGCTTTCATCCTAGTCAACTTCCTCAGTGGGTCCTGCCTAACATTTTCAACTGAACAAAAAAGGAAGAAAGATAAAAAGTAGGAAGTGTTCTAGCTTCTTGTGTAGGTCTCCACTTTCTATTAATTAACTGCTATGCCACTCTACACTCTTCATTTTTCTGGGAGTAGCATGGCATAGAAGAGTAAACACAGGTTTTGAAACCAAAGAAAAATAAGCTGACTATCACAGCCAGATTGCTACCTCAGTTTTCTCCTCTATTAGATGGTAAAAGTTAAAAATCATGTTGTTGTATATTTATTAAAATCAAATAAAAGGCACATAAAAACTGGACTGATGTCTGGTAGATAGAACCATAAAAGGAAACTAGAATTCACTTGTCAAACCTAGATAATAAGCATTAACATAAAGGCCTGTGTGGTTTATCTGTCCTGGGTTTGGGGTGTAGCAACATGAGAGATTGGCAGAATATTGACTTCTGGACTGGCTTTTGACACACAAAGGCTTGGCTCATGAGCCATCACTGCTGCCTTCTGCCAAGGGTAAGTGAAGAGTGTATTATGTAAAACATAATAGCAGTGTAGGGAAAATAAAATTTAAGAAAGAATTAAATAGATGCCCCATAAATAGAATCTTTAAAATATCTCTTCATGCTCAGAGTGTAAGAGATGAGACAATGAGGACCATCCCATGCCCCCAGCAGCACTTGGTTAGAGTTCTCCATTAGGCCTCCTGTGGAAGTGTCCTCATGAAGGTTAATATTTCCCCACTAAGACTAGAAATGAACCAGATTATTCTTATTCAGACACGTGATCCTAGGGAGGGATTGACTTGGTCCCAGCCTGGACAGCTTCATCTTTTCCAATAAAAATATCAGCAAAGCCATTATGTCTTAGAGACTGAGCACTTTATGTCACCTGGGTATCTTTAAATAGCCTACAAAAATTCACAGCATATTTCCTCAAAAGGGAAAGGCCAGTAGAGTTTGATATGGTTAAGCACAGCAGGATGAATTCTGCTCCCTAAGTCATTCTTTTCCCAGAATTCTGTGCGATCCCTTCTCCCTCAAAAGCAAAGTGGGAGGAAAAGAAAAAGCCCCGCCTGCACTGTGCTCACACTTCTTATCTCCTGTCTTCCAGGCAGAATGCATGTCACTAACAGTGCTTCAGCATCCTGAGGGCACAGCCAATGTACTTTCCCTGCATTCTAGGACAGATCTCAACTTTTCAGCTCCTCCTCTCTTCCCCAACCTCTGTTACTCACTGTGAGAGTTAAAGCCTGCTAGTGACTGCACGCAAGAAGCCTGAAGAAGCTGGGAATTGCTATGAGCCTCAAGTGAGCCTTCTTCACACCTTTCAAAGAGGACTCTCGCCATCACTTCGAAACTA
The DNA here is from genome assembly GCA_001685095.1 of Ellobius talpinus. Lineage (NCBI taxonomy): Eukaryota > Metazoa > Chordata > Mammalia > Rodentia > Cricetidae > Ellobius > Ellobius talpinus. Next base: position 9,909 of record LOJH01000289.1, on the reverse strand, counting down.
CTTAGTTCAGTGTCTTCTCACATAAACACACTGCTTTTCAGCAACTCATAAGTAGCAAATGACCACTGAGACAAACTTGGGTCCTGTTCCCTTTTCCCGCATGCTAGCAATTATCAAACAAGGGAAAAGTAATGCCTAACATTTACCATTCTACAAAAATCCAAAGTATGTTCTGCCAATCAGTTACTGAACTAGACCACCCATGTCCACATTTTAATTCTTCCACATTGGAATAATATGGGAGGAAATTTCGTGTGTGCTGTCCTCTTTCTGCGTTTTCCAGCTAGATTAAGCTGTTGTCTACACAATTGCCTCCCAGCTGCCGTGACTTATGAAAACAACAGACCCTGCTCTGTTGTCTGGAGAAAAGCGGGATTGTTATGAGTAACTTTATTGCAGGCACATGAGTGTGTTAAGACTTTAAAACACGCTCAAATGTCATGTGCACACCCAATGACGGGCAAGAATAATGATGAAAAAACAAGAGATCTATGTCTATGCAACCGTGTTGGACAAAGTGGGCCATTCATTGTGTTCCCCTGGGAATGCCTGGACTCTGCAGTCAGAAAACAAAAAAGGTACTTTTTTCCTGCCGTAGGCTGAATGCTTAGCTTTGCTATCTGAGCCGTAAGAAAACACGGGCCCCTCTGCTGCTGGTGCACCCACACACGCTAAGAAATATTAATGTCTCTCTCTCTCTCTCTCCTGGTGTTTTTCCCCCTTTCTAGGCAATCCCCTCTGTGTAGGCTGTAGCCAATGTAATGTCAACACAAAGACAAACTAGTTTATCTAACAGCAGTCCCTAACAATTTCCCTCTTGTCCTCAGATAATTGCCCTTCCCCCAACATTCAAAAAGAAAAGCAAATAAAAAGATAACCTTTACTCCAGTGGAGAGCCTGGTACTGGCACAGATTTCATACACAGCAACATCCCCTTGTATCACTTGCATGTGGCTACTGTGAATGTTTTACCGTATACATAAACGAGCTTGTTCACCTCTGCATTTCTGCTCCTTCCCTTGGAAGCTCCAGTGTCTTTTTCACATTCTGAAAAGTACCCTCCTCTCCACATCAACTACCAAAGATCCTTCCTGCCAGTGTGGACACACGTATTATAGGACAGAGTGACAAATGAACCTGCAGATCATTTGAGCCCCAACACATCTTAATGTGCTTGTTTCACCGGGAGTTCAAAGCTTTTGTGCTTTATTGCAATTTTGAAGCATAGTCATTTTATATAAACAGACAAGGTAAGTTATTCAGTGATTTTCCTAGATGGATACACTTGCACGTTGATGCTCCACTATAGATGCTACAGTAATTTCCTTGGCAGCTGAATCAGCAGAAAGAATAAACAGATTTCCAAAGCAGTGAGCTTTAGCTCGGGATCTTCAATCTTGAACCCTTCTGGTGCACTCCAGGAAAGCAATGGAGGATTCTTGCTCCACCACAAGCTGGGGAAGAAGGTGTCAGAGAGCTCGTGGAAAGCCATCAATCCCCATCTCATCTTCCTTTCCAGACCTCAGCTCCTTGTTCTTGTATTCCCACCCAGCAACCACTGACATCAGAGTCTGTCACTAAGCTTGGGGCAAACTGCAGAAGACGAAGCCTTCTTTGGCTGTTTCTAAGAGTTAAACACAACACACATATGCCAATCCTCTGACAGCAGGAAGTATTTGAAAACACTTCAAGTTCCAAATGTACCTTCTTTTTAGCTAATGAGAAAATGGCTTGTTAAAGCAACAGTTGAAGAAGTGAGATATAAATTTTGTCTGTCAATAAAATGTGGTTATCTTTTATTTAGCTAACTGGTGTTAATACAGCAGGTAAGCCAAAAGACAGGCAATTGTGGGTGTGTGTATATATCCCAGAAAACAGAGGTGTATTTAAACAGTCTACTGATTGTTTTCAGTATGCTCCCAAAGCAGTTAATTTCATGGACTAAGTAGTTAAGTTTGAATCTATAAATGAACTAAGGAAGTCAGAAAGAATTTTAGAAACCATCTAGTTGCTTAATGCTGGGTCAGTTTACTGACTTTTTAACTTAAGTCTATTGGGAGCACAGACACTGACAGAAAAATCATTCAAGCCAGGGTCAAAGGCAGAGTATCAAAGAAGTTGGTGGCATCAAATAATCCTGATGAGAGAAGCTTACACCTTCCAAAAGAAGGAAGCATACCAGGCCCAAGTCTAGACCTAGAGTTCAGCTCCGATATTTTCCAGAAAAGACCTAGTGCTAGCAATGCCTGTACCATTCTGCAGAGAGGCCCAGCCACCAGAGCACTGAGAAAAGACCTCATTGAGGTCACAAGATATGGCCATGAACAGTACTTCTAGAGTCACTCATGAAGTGTGAGGGTCATCTCAGGAGGTTTGCTAGCCTACAGATCCAAACATGGGTTCCAAATCAGCACATTAACCTGACACTGAAGACACACTGACAAGGGCCCTAGAATTAGTCCTGTCTCCCTGACTGAGAGATGACCACTTCCAACCTTGCCAAGCCTTCATCAGAGCAGCTCTGAATTTGTTTTAACAATTCAACAACATCACCATTCCTCATTCATCCACTTAGCTTAATTTTCCTAGCATCACTTGCGATGCTGAGGTTGTCTCTATTAAGCCATTTTTCTTGCATCATTAACTTTTAACCAGGCATCGATAGCTTTATTGTTTAAATTGCGTATGACTTTATTTAACGTCAGCATTTCTTCTAGCTCCTGACAAGAAGTCACATTTTATAACTAATTAAATTGATCCCTGGGAAGCAAAAGCCACTAAACGGAATTATTCGAACCCAAGTGTCAATATATTAAATCAAAGGGCTAATGAGTTGGGTCACTGCTTCTTTTATTGGGAGGGTACAGCAGAATAGGACTCATATTATCCTCTATTTTCTGCCTTAACAATCAATTTTATTTAAACCAAAGGCAGCTAATTAATACTTTTGGATCTTATAGTAAATAGTGCCTCTTTTCATAACACACAAATGGGGGTGGGAATCTTTCTCTGATGACGCAAGCAAGGTTTTCTTTGTATCTTTTACAGAAATGAGCAAGGTGATGCATACGGTGTTCAGCAGGCAGCCAATTTTGAGAAGTTCTGGGTTTCAATGCCTAGCATCCTGGATATAAACCACAATAGAAATCTGCTTTTTGGAACTGACAACAGGGCCTAATAAGTGTGACTGGGGAATAGCTAAATTTGTCACATCAGCTTTTCCTCTCGCTCCTGCAGTCTCTGAGTAACTCTGCTGAATAACTTCATTACTTCTGTCTGGACATTGCATTTCAATCCACTACCTTGTAAGTTAGTCATTTCAGTTTTTCTGGCCTAACTTTGCATCTTCTGACAATAGCTCTGTTGTCACCTTTGCTTCCTGGCAAAGATTCTGTCGGTAGCAATACCCCCTTGTTTTCCCTTGATGTGCCTACCGCGAAAGCTCTACCATAATGTAAGTGAGCTTGTTCACCTGTGCATTTCTGCTTCTTCCCTCAGAAAACTTTTCATTCATTTTGTTAAGTTTACCAAGAGTTCCCTCCTCTCCTCTCCACATCAAATACCAGGCGTCCTTCCTGCCAGTACAGACACGTATATTATAGGATGGGATGACAAATGAGCCTCCAGATCGTTTGAGCCCCAAACATCTTAAATGTGGTAATTTTGCTGGTATCTCCCAAGGTACTCAGAGATAAAATTCCCATTTAATATTTTACATTTTTTACATTTTCTTTGGGGCAATATCTCCAAATTTATCATTTTTTGTATTTGGAGAAGAATAGAAAAAAGCAACATAAAATTAGCACAGAATCTCTCACCATCTCCAAAACCATAAATCAAACAATCTTTAAATCACAAGTATCATACAAGCACTTAGCAAACATGGAAGTCAAGAAATTGATTCCTATGCAATCCGGCCTTGTAGCAATCAACCTTCCAACAGTACGGAGACCGCTCCTCTGCACAAGGTGCTGAGGACAAGGTGGAAAACGAGAGTATAATGAACACATACACAGCCAACTGCAGTCGCTAGCTACAGTTCAGGCAACGCCTTCAATGCGGGTGAAAGAATTTCATTGTGTATATCTGGCGTAGTTCCAGCATCACCACAGTTTAAAGGTGGCCTTGAGAGCCTTTTGGTTGAATGAATATTATTTATCACTTAATAAGTTGCCAAAAGTCATTTCTGTCTCTAATACTCAGCTTTTTTGATTTACCAGCAGGATGGCAGGCAGTGTGGAGGGATGTCCCCAATGTTTTTGACAAAAACATTTTCTTTCACCCACACATAGCTTGCTTTTGCAAATATTGAATTATGGTTGCCTACTTTGTAGACACAGTGGTTCCTTTTTGAAGCAACCTTAAATAGTCACTTTTCTCCATTTACAGACGTGTATGTTTTAGAAGTCCCTCTTGATGCTTGCCACAAATGCTTTGCTCTGTTTCCAATGGTCACAAGTCACAGGCATATTTGATCCCACCCACAGTCAGCTCTGTTCCTTAGCTAGAGAAGTGATGGCTGACTTCACAAATCCCAACCCAGGCCTATTGGTAAGTTATACTAATGAAATAGTAATTGCTGCTTTCTATGGAACAGATATGCATTTAAAGTCAGAAAACATCCTTTGCCATTAGTACAGATGGCTGACATAAGTGAACACACTAAGATAGTCTTGATAAACACTGATTCTGATTAAGAATTATATTTTCCTCAGCTTCCTAGTTTCATGTTAATTTACACATGTGCACGGATATGCATACACACACACCAAGGATAGCAGATCCACTACTTTTAAGGGAACAAAAATTAATAGCCTTAGGAAAGGGAATATTTGTGAACTAAGAGGTTCACCTAATCTGTTTGGTGCTCTATGACCCTATAGAGCAGTTCTGAATTAAAACCCTTCTCCAGACAGAACAAACAGCCTCTAATAGGACCAGTTATTCAAATAAATTAAGCATCTCATCCATTTACCACCCCCTCCAAATAGGATAATAGTAAGGGTTCATTCCACAAAGTATTGAGTAATTGAATATACCAGGGACAGACACCCACTGAACCCATCAGAACTCCATCTGTCTCATTGTGTCTCAAGGGCTCCTTGGCTGCTGCAACCACTGGTCTCTGGTCTCCTTGCACACAACACACTTGAATCTTCTAGTTGTTACTTCTCAAATGCCAGGAGAACTGGAGGCTAAAATGGTAATTGATCCCAACTTGAGTTTTCTAGCTTATACACTACTGGCTAGATGTGAAGGATAATTTAGTTACTCTTAATGCTAGAAATACTCAGAGTGCCATGCTTGCTGATCCTGACAAGCATCATTCTAAGAATGGACCGTGGCACAGAAAGCATGGATTTGGCCATTCTGTCCAATACTATAAAAGAAGCAAGTAAACTAGAACCGCAATTTCTTCTCTCTAGATCAGCACATTCTTGCCTTTACTAGAGTGGCTGGCCACCACCTGGACAGCTTTGTGATCTGCTTGGCTTTTTGTTTGCTTGTTTGTTTGTTTGTTTGTTTTGTGTGTGTGGTATGCACACATGTGCATGTGTTTTGATATCTGACAAATCTGAGCCATAACAAAACTATACAATGGGCTCAAAATCACCCAGGGGCATAACTATAAACCTTAATAAAGTTGAAGAACTGTGTTATGATCAGGATCCTAAGTTTCTCTTACAAACACATGAAAGCAGTTGAAATTAAGTGCACCACTGAACAGTACAAAGGGGATAGGAAAGGAGTATTGGCAGACAGTTATTTCAGTAGGTTCATTTGTATGTGTACACAAGAACATTTGTGCTTATGCATACACATACACACACAGACAAACATAATTTTAAAATGTCTCTCATTTTGTTCAATTGTGAGTTCAGCCACACATCTCTGGTCATTACCCTTTCCATTCTTACAGAACCAGCCCTTCTCTACAGTACATGGAAGCTCACAAACACTGCAGATGCTTCTTTCTACACTCCAAAGCATCCATTTTGTCTTAGGTGACAACTTTCCACACCTAAACCTGGCCTCCCTATTCTCCCAGTTCTGGAGTAAATCAAGTCCAACAGCCTCCTGAAACATTCCACCACAGCATTATTATTTTAAAGCCACTTCATATAAGTCCATGGGAAGTATACAAGGTGGCTTTTTTAAAAAGAGAAATAGAATTCTAGTGATATTCACATCAAATTTTCCCATCTTTGTTAACCCATCTTATGGACAGCCACATCATAATATACAGGCTTTTGTCTACCTTGAAATAAGTTACACCTTGAGTTTATAGAGAGGCATTCCTGGGGCAACCAGTCCTCTAGGGAATGTTCAAATATTTGTATGGGACAGTTTGGGTTGCACATATTTGACTTCTTACTCATGCATTCCTCGTTTACAAGTTGTGAACCTGGTAGATTTCCCATTTTTGAAACTATATTGCTCCCTCCCTTTTTTTCTGTACATGTTTCTTGAATTACACTCTTTGCTTGACCATAGAGTGTAAGCAAAGCTAATTATCAAAAAATAAATATATACATAAAATTTTTTTTCACAAGTGAATTGTTTTTTTCAAGCTTAATCCTAATTTCTACTTTGACAAAGGAATCTACAGGTCTGTCAGTCAAAGCCTCTGTGTAGGAAGACAGCGAGAGTATGGTCACTATGGAACCATTAGCCCTAAAGACACAGACAGAGAAAGGAGAAACATTGGATGCAGGAATTAAGATGTGGATTCCAGGCTTAACTCTCAGCTTCACAGTGGATTAACCTAGGACCGATTGCTTGGGCTCTCTAGACCTCATTTTCCTCATCTATGAATGGGGATAGTATTTCATACCCTGGAATGTTATCTGAAGGAATCAATGAGTTCAAGTGTCCAAATTGTATGAAACACTATGTGCCTGTTATTGCTAGGTAGAATTCTGATTGGGCCTTTTAATGTGATACTTGGCCCACGGTCCTGACTTCTCACACTTCTGTTTTCTCAATGGCCAGCAAAGAATTACTCTGCTAATCACATGACATCAAGAATGTGGATATTTATTATGGTGCAAGTGCAGAGACCAGTAAACAAACATCAGTAGTTATACTGACATATACACACTCGCTATCTTGTTATTCACCTTCCTCTTCCATAGTAGTTTCCTATTGCTTCCTCTCTGTCAAGCACAGCCTTTACTCTGACAAAGTTTCTGCGTGTGTCTCCCTGTTCCCTAGTAGGAGCTGTATGAACCCAAGACAGGAAGGGTGGTTTCATAGGTGTCACGATGATATGCCCTCTCTTCCTTGCCTCAGTGTTCACACTCATATCTGCCCCCTCCATTAGTAACCCATTCCTACCTCCTCTGTAGACCAAGTTATAGAGTTCTTTGTAGCTCTTCTAATCCACTGTCCTTTCTGTTTCTCAGAGGAACAGAGACAGAATGGCTCCAAAAGCTCAAATTCCAGACCTGTCATTGTCACTATCAAACTGAGGGTGTCACTCTGTCTTTAGTCACAATTGCCTCAAAAACAAAGTGGCTTTAAATGAGTGATATATTTTCTAAACCACTACAGATTAATTGTGCAAAATAATGGGTTCTAACATAACACTTATACATACTTACATGCTGATCATAGCCAGCCTGCTATTTTCTCTCTGCCATCCCCATTGATGGTTCCCTTTCCTTTCCCCGAAACTCCCTGCTCTAACTTCCTTTTCTGTTTCTCTGACAATGACATAATGGGAACATGGGTGCATTTCAGCTTACAGACTATATCCAGCCCACCACTGAGGGAAATCAGAACAGAAACTCAACCTGAAGCAGAAACCACAGAGGACCACTGTTTGCAAGCTCACTCTTTGGCTCACTCACAAGCCCATGCTTAGCTAGCTCACTTGGATAAGCCACGACCTAGGGCTGGTGCTGCTGGGAGTGGGCTGTGCATTCCTACCTCAGTTAACAGTCAAGATAATCCCCACAGGCATACCTCAGGCAAACCTAACCTAGACAATTCCTTTAGAGACTTTCCTCTCAGACGACTTAAGTAAGCTGACAATGCTGACCACTACATTTCCCTTCTTAATTTCACATTGTTCTTGTGGTTCTTTTGTTTGCCTGATTTTTTTTTAAAATCTAGGTTCTGCACATGAGAAAACATTCTATTTGTCTTCTTGTTGTGTTTTGCTTGTTTGTTCTGTCTTGTTTTGACAGAGTCTCACTCTGCAGCCCAGACTGGCCATAAATTCACATCAATCCTCCTGCCTCAGTCTCCCAAGAGTTAGGTTTACAAGCATAAGTCACCATTAATATTTGGCTTTCTTAATCTATATTATCTCTAAAATGATGATTCCCAGTTCCATCCATTTTCCTGAAAATTATTTAATTTAATTTTGCTATTGTTTGTGACGGAATAAAACTCTACCATGTACTTATTTCACATTTTTAATGAATCCATCTGCCTGTAACTACTGATCATTACGACTAGTACTACCAGTATGGAGACACCAGTGTCTTCCAGTATACTTAGAGTCTTTCAGGCATATTTGCAGGAGGAGTATATCACTGAATCTCACCATAGTTCTATTTTTTTAGTTTTTGAAGAGTGAGATTACATAGTGAGCAAACTAGTTTAATTTCCACCAGCAAATATATAAAGGTTTCTTTTTCCTTGTGTCCTAATTAGTATTTGCTGTTTGTTTGTTTGTAATGACAACCACTGCTACTGGTGTATTGGTATAATAAAGAATCACCAAACAGTTTTGACTTACATATCCCTGATAATTAAGGATGTTGAAGACTTTCATGATTTATTTACTTTTTTAAAAACCTTTTTTAAGGACCATTCACATTCATTTGCCTCTTTATTGGGCTAAAAGTTCTTCTGGCATTTAATTTTTAGAGTCCTTGTATATTGTTCATATTTATGTCTTATCACACGGATAACAATGATCTTCTTAAGACCTTCAGGCCATCTTCTCACTATGGCATTTGTTTCCTCTGTGGAGCACACAGCTTTTCATTTGAGGCAATATCCTTTTGTTGTTTCTTGTTATTATTCCCTTAGTTATTCAGAAGGCTGGTGCCTGCGCCTATATTTTGAAATAGTTTTCCCCATAATTTCAAATTTTGGGGGTCTTACAGTCATGTTTTGTTATCCATTTTGAAATGATTTTTGTGCAGGGTAAAAATTAGGAATGCTTTTTAAGTCATTTATACAGGAATATCCAACTTTTTAGCAGCAATTGCTGAAGAGGCTATAATTTCTTCAATGTGTGTTTCTGCCATCATCGCGAATCCAGATATCTGTAGTCTTGTAGGTTTGTCAGTTTTCTATTCCTCTTTGTTGATCCACATATCTGTTTTATGTTCAGGGTGTTGTTTCTCTTGTTTGTTTGTACAGTATAATTTGAAATCAGATGTGATATATTAAGGATTATTTGGACCCTATGGGATTTTTTGTGCTTCCATGTGAATTTAGATTTTTTTTTAAAAAAAATTCTTATCAAGAATGTCATGGAAATTTGAATAGGGATTGAATCTGTGAATTGCATTCAGCAATGATCTTTTTCTCAATATGAATTCTGCCAATCCATGTACATGGGATGCCTTTCTATCTCCTAGTACATTTCATTTCTTTCTTCAGCGATTTAAAGTTTCAGTTGAAGAGGTCTGTGCTGGCTAATTTTATGTCAACTTGACTGTTTAGTCTCTGTGATCTTATGGCTTGTCAGCATTTGTTTGCTGTTCTACTGACACTACTTGAAATGGCTCTTAGTGTATGGCAGGTACCTGGTAAACCTTTGTGGAATCATGCAGCAGTTATGTTTTTTGGTGTCATGCAGAAATGTGAGGACTAGCTTAAATCTGTCCTTCTTCCTTCCTCTATTCCAACCATCCCAACCCCCCAAGCTCTCCCCATCCTCCCTTT
>LOJH01000288.1:70134-87593 GCA_001685095.1 Ellobius talpinus | reverse complement strand
CCTAAAACAGCCCCACCTCAAGACTGGGTCATGAAGCGCATGAGTGTGGGTAATGGAGCAGAAAGGGTCCAGGCCCCTTCCTGCTGGGCTTGTACGGTCCAGCATAGGTGAGCTCAGGAGCAGCCCGCCATTTCCTGAAGGGTCTCCATGTCACAGTCTCTTGGGGGAAAAGCCAGAAGCTGTCCCCTCCCCATCCTGGTCCCCATGGAAGCATCTGTCTCCTCCACGTGAATTCCAGAACATTCCCTGCCACACTTTCATTTTTGAACACGGAAACAAATCAACGCTTGTTTGGGAACAGGGAACAAGCCTGGGCTTCACACACTATGTGACACACTATGTGACACACAACCGCAGACTGGGGACCAGGGACAATTTTTCCCTGTCTTTTGCTTTACTTACAAAAAGGGGTCCACTTGTGGACTGGAGAGATGGCTCAGTCCGTAAACTGCTTGCCTTGCGAGCACATGGACCCAAGTTCGATCCCTAAGACCTGTGTAAAAAAAGCTTGGTGTGTCATACACACTTGTGACCCTCCTGCTGAGCTTGCACACTTGTGACCCTCCTGCTGAGCTTGCACATTTGTGGCCCTCCTGCTGAGCTTGCACACTTCTGACCCTCCTGCTGAGCTTGCACATTTGTGACCCTCCTGCTGAGCTTGCACACTTGTGACCCTCCTGCTGAGCTTGCACATTTGTGGCCCTCCCGCTGAGCTTGCACACTTGTGACCCTCCTGCTGAGCTTGCACACTTGTGGCCCTCCTGCTGAGCTTGCACACTTGTGGCCTTCCTGCTGAGCTTGCTGGCCTGCCGGCCTAGCTGAAGAAGCAGGCCAGTCAGAGACCCTGTCCCAAAAAGCAAGCTGAATGGCCCCTGAGAAAAAACACTCATGATCCACCTCTGGCCTCACACTGTATGTTCACACACGTGAATGTGCAAATACATACACAAGAGAGTCACTGTCTGCACGAACTCTACAACTTGCTTTTTTCACTTATTAATCTCACTAATTCACATGTGCACACATGTGGAGGTCAGAGGTTAATGACAGGTTTTTTTTTAATTTTAATTTTTATTTTTGTCTTTCACTCTCCCACATCAGCTAATTAAGTATTTTGAGGCATGGTCTCTCTCTCTGGACCTGAGTGGACTAACTAGCTGGTCCAGCTGCTGGAAGCCTCTGCCTAGCATTGGGGTTGCAGGCTTGTGCCACCACATCAGCCCCATTGGGTGTTGGGGATCTAAACTCGGGTCCTCATGATACCCCGAGCCATCTTTCTAGCTCCCTACTTTTGAACTTTGAAACAGAGTCTCACTAAGTTGTCCAGGCTTTCCTTGAATACCTTTGTCACTCAGAGTGGCCTCAAACGCCCTCTGTAGCCCAGGCTGGCCTTGCTTCTCTTGTCCTTTTGCTTCAGACTCCTGAATAACTTGACCTCATGCCATAGCACAAAGTCTGGCTTCTGTTTTGTCTCCCTGTGTTCTTGTTCAGTTAGGTCATCCAAGCAAAGTCATCAGACCTCCTAGTCCTGTAGACTGTTTGGGGGCACCCAGTGAGTTAGAAAACTTAGCTATATTCATGATTCAAAGAAAGAGCCACGGAGGGACATAGGTAACAGGCAACCAGGCTGGAGGCAGGCTCCTCAGCATGGGGAATCTTGTCACCAGAAAGCAAACCGTATGGCCCTTCTGAGAAAAACACAGAACAGCCACAGGAATTCCTGGAGAGAGAGATCTGAACAGTTCATGAGCTTGGACAGAGGGGCAGATCACACTGAGGGGAGGGGCCATCCAGATTTCCCTTGAGTTTGATGATGCCTCCATTAGGGCTGCAGCTGGGCCACTGTGAGACCTGATGTCTGTGGCCAGGAATGAGCACACTGCAGAGTGTGGGGGTCTTGGCTCTGCCATCCCATTCTTTGCTGTAAAAAGAGTGAGACAGACAGAGATAAAAGAGAGGCCCAGAGGAACAGGAGGAGGAGGAGGAGGGAGAAGGAGCCTGGGCCAGCGAAAGAGTGAAGGAGAGAGGGGAAGAAGAGAAAGGAGAAGGTGGAAGGACCGAGGAAGGAGTGCTTATGCTCATCTTCCTGGAATATTCTGGAAGTGACCTGAGGCACACAGCCAGCCCCACACACCCTGCATCTGGTCTGTGTGCTGGGCAGGGCTGATGCTGTTCCTTGCACGCTGGATCCCAGATAAAATCCACCGGCCTGCTCTGGGTCACTCGGGCTTGTGATGCTGGTTGTACTGTGCCTCTGCGGTAAATGGATATTATTTCATTACAGGAACAAATTATTATTGCCTAGTGGGTAGAGGGCAGAAGGAGCCCTGGGCTTATTAGAACCAAACTTCCTGAGGCTGATGGGCCCTGCCTGCGGCTCCGCCTGCACAAATCCGCTTTTAATTACGGAGCGTCACTGGCTTAATGCACCATAGCTGTCTCATCATATTTAGAGCACGCATCTACTTAAGATATTTAATTTAAAGTGATCGCCTTAACTTCCCCACATTTCCCAAATTTGTGCTGATGGTGACCTGCTGGTTTGCAAATCTCTCCCCTTCCCCCTTCCCCATTCCATTTCTCTTCCACCAGGGCCTCTAGTTACTGGAGACAGTGTGTACATTGGGGTCCTCTTTTTTGGCCAGCCTCATGTTCCACAGTGACAGAAGTCTTTCACACGCACGTGTCAGGCTCTCAGAAGCCACTACTGTGTGCTACAGGGTGCCAGGCATGGGGAGGTTCTGGGAGCACCACCACCAAGCCTCAGCTGGGCTCTGATGTGGAAATTAAGAAATTAAGCAGCTGGTGGCCACTGGCCATGCAGTTGTTGGCCACTAGCCACACAGTTGGTGGTCACTAGTCATCTGCTTTCTGGGCAGCTCATCCTGGTGATCTGCATGAACACGTAAGTGCATGCGTGCATACACACATGCGCGTGTTCCTGTGGGGTCCAGAGGACAGCCTCAGGCATAGCTCCTCAGGAGCCATTTGCCTTGCTGGGATTCTCCTTGGCCTCGGAGCTCTCTCAGTGAAAACAGAATGACAACGGTGCCCAGGGACCCACCTCCACAACCCTGGATCACAAAGATGTGCCACCTCACCCAGCTTTTTTCATGTGGGCTCTGAGGCTTGAACTCAGGTCCCTGTACTTGCCAGATCAGAACTTTACCAGCTGAGCCATGTCCCCGGCCCCTCTTCATAGTTCTTTATTTCCACATACTATAAACTGGAGCAAGGCCTCCACACGTTTGGTGACATGGTCCAGTCACTCCTCATTTTGTGGTATGGAAGACTCTGGCCAGGGCGCTTCAATCAAAGTTCTGTTCCCATTCATTCATTTGTTTGTTTGTTTGTTTGAGACAAGGTTTCTCTGTAGCTTTGTAGTCTGTCCTGGAACTAGCCCTTGTAGACCAGACTAGCTTCAAACTCACAGAGATCTGCTTGTCTCTACCTCCTGAGTGCTGGGATTAAAGGCATGCGCCACTGCCTGGCTCCCATTCGGGTTTTAAATAACATCACTGGGTCACAGTTTAAGTATAGGTGTCCCTATGTGCCACACTCTGTACCCCACCATCCTGCAGATGAGGACACTGAGCCATCTTCAGTCTTGATGACTTTCTTACTGAATACGGACGGCCAACCCGCATGCTGCCACCACGCTGGGCACTGGTGCTAGAAAGCTGGGAGTTATTTACAATCCAGAAACTCGGAACTGAGTTCCTGCCCTGGACTTTCTAAGGCAGGAAGAAGAAATGGGGTCTTTCTCAGCTCAATCTAATCTCTCCCAAAACATAAAATCACATGGAATAAACGTGTGCCAGTTCTCTGGTCCCCAAACAGGTGTTCCTTCTGGAAGGGTCTCAGGTGTGGCAGCTGCACGATGATTGCATACCAGCTCTGGGTTAGCTGCATGCCAGCTGAATGCCAACTGCAACACCTGCGCGCCGACTGCATGCTACCTGCGCTTTCTGTGCTTACCTTGCTCTGTGGCAGGCTCAAAGTCGGCGGGTTCCAGGAAGAACTTCGGAGAGAACAAAGTGCTTCCCTGGTGGATGTCAGCAATCGGAAGAAATGTTTTATGGCCTTTCTTACCAGAGTTACAGGCTGAAGGATGCAGGGAGGGTTTTCCACTGAGTAACAGGGGCCTTATCAATTAGGCTCCAAGAGTTGGGATCCCCAGGGGCCCCACAGAGCGGAGCCCAGAGCTGTGTGGCACATCCGTATGGGGGAGGGGATAGTCACAGCCGGCCTATTCCAAGCCAGGGTCTCAGCACTCCCCTTCCTCCAGCCAGCACAGGGTCATGATTCAGAATCTGTCAGGAAAGAGGCACTTGGCTCACCAAAAAAAGTCTAATTTTTATAACTTAATTTCAGGAAATCACACATTGCCATGCCACAGCGATTTTTTTCTTTTTTTCCATCATACACTTTGACATGATTTTGTCAGGAGAATAGAAAAATAAGTCCGAGTGTCAGAGTATAGGCACACACTGGTATCATCCACTTCTGGCATAAGGCTTAAGAAGAACTAAAGACGGGAGACAGGATTTGGAGGCCATCTGTGTGGGGGAAGAATGTGAGACTCCTGGCCTATCAGCCTTATAAAAGATGCTCTGTTTGCACATACACACACAGGCATACACATACTTGTACATCCACATGCACACACGCACATACACATACTCCTACATTAAAAATGGCTTCGGGAAAACTGAGCCCTGGTCATGTCACAGTGGTGAGACCTCGTCACTTTTATTGTCTTTTTTCTACTTTCCTAAATGTCCCCCAAAGAGAATTGTGTTCGTATCGGAAACTACATGATTGCAGGAAAGCAGAGTCTGTAGAGGAAGCACTTGAGGAAGGAGGGCCCAGAAAGGACCCATCAGTAGTAAATGCAGGGCTTAGAAGGCAGAGCATTGTATGAGGCCCTGGGTTCCACCCCAAGCACCACAGAAAGGTGGTGTAATGGCACACAGCCTGTCATGCCAGCATTTGGGAGGTAGAAGGATCAGAAACTCAAGGTCACCTTGGCAACGTGGAGAGTTTGAGGCCAGCCTGGGCTATTTAAGACCCAGTCTCTAAATGAATTGATAAATAATAAACAAACAAGCAAGCAAGCAAATAAATCCAAGGCTTCAAACTTCATCCCTGCTCTGGAAGAAGCAGGAGCCTAATCCTGCCGTTTCCTGCCGTTTCCTGACTGTCTGGGCTGGTTTGCTTGGTGTTGAACATCGGTGGAAGATGATGGCTGTGTGCTGACATGGGAGCTCATGGCTTCCTCTCCTTAAGTGCATGCTTTTTCCCTCTCTCTTCCTCTGGAACTTGGTGTCAAAGTCTAAGGAACTGAGATTCAGATCCAGTCTGTGGCATGGCCCAGAAGGAGAGGAAGGCCATGCGTGCACTTCTGGCTTTTTCTGAAGAGCCAGAGGTTGAAGTTGGCTGTGGGGTGCTTTCCCGGGCTTGGGGGGGGTCACCGCAGACCTGCCGCACATAACACCCCCAGGAGAGGCCTCCCTGTTTCTTTCCTCTGCAGAGCAGTCCTTGGCTGCCCACTCCCCCGTCTGGGCTGCAGTGGGTCAGCTGGGATCAGCAGGAGCAGGCAAATTGCCCCAGAGCTCACGCGAGGGCCCTTGCCCCAACTTGGGGTAAACAAACTTGCCTTAAAGGTCACTTCTTCAGGCTCTGGCTCCAGCGGCCCGGAGGAAGCTGCAATCATTTTTCAGGGCTGTAAATGCCAGAGAGGAACGCACTGAGTCACGGCTTTCCTCCACTCCGCTGGCCAGAGAAGCCTCTTGCAAGGCATTTCCTTGCCAAATAAAGTCGCTGCTTTCCGCCTGAACCCGGAATGGGCCTCGGGTAACCTCTGATCAAGGGTCTTGGGACGTGAGCTTTTAAATTTAGAGTGGGAACTTGGAGTTTCCAGCCAAGGTGCTCACCCCAGAGGAAGCAGAGTCACCCCACCCCCACTGTCTTCCCCTTGTAATTGGTGGATCAAAGCTGGGGACCACTGGCTGTGCTCATCCAAAGGCGTCTTGGGGTACCCCTCGGTTTCATGGCTGCTTTTCTTTCCTTTGAATTTCGTGTGGCTTGTTTTGAATCAGAGTGAAAAGACTTTCTTTTGTGGCTGTTTTCCTCCAGTTCCAAGCATTTCCCTGCTGAGCCCGTTGCTTACACTCCTGGAAGGGTTCAAGTACCCACGAGAGGAGGGTGACATAAATCGTGAAGACAAACTTTGGTGAGACTGAGAAGCCTTCTGTCCAAAACACAGGCATTCCGCTCGTGAGGAACAGCCTCTTTCTAAAAATACACACGTTCCTGTTGGGAACCGATGGTTGGACTAACTCATTTGAAAGTGTGACTGACTGATGATAGGGCCTTTCCCTCAGAGTTTGGAGACTTGAATACCCAGGGAAAGACATTCTAAAGAACAGCATTGAACTTAGGTGGGTGTCTGGGAAACATGAAGGCAGATGAACGGGAGGAAGGACATGGAGGACAGGTTGGGAATCATGGCAAGCTATGTCTCTTGATTTCTTTAAGGCACTTCTGTACTTGGAAAGTTGCGCTCCATTGAAATTGGCTCCTGTTAAGGAAAATGGAAGAGGAAGCTTGGAGCTAATTTGGCCTCTGTATCGATGAAGTTGGACTTTTTTTTTTTTTGCCATTAACAAATGGAAAGGTGCCATCCAAACCCAAATCCCCTGGGATGTCCTTAGGACCCTCTGCTACATTGCAGCCTCTGAGATGGTGAACCCAGGTACCTAGATGGTGGCTCTGCCTCCCTGGACAGCTAATGCCAGTGCCTGAGCAAGCAAGACACTTTTCAGAGACCAGGGGCCAAAAAAGTGTTACTTTTTCTTTAGGCAACATAGCTTACCCCAGAGGCTTTAAAGTAGAAAAATTCTCTGGGTCGGATCAGGGGAAGGGGTGGGAGGCTTTACTTCTTCATCGCTGTGTGGCTCTGGGCAGGCGCCTTCTTCTCTGTGCCTATAACTGTGATGGAGAAAGTGGTGGAAGAAGGAACTATGTGCTTTAGGCACAGAGAGCAGCTTGAGATTCAGTCCTGGAGAACTCAACACAGCACTGAGCCCAGTGTAGGCTAGTCACATGCTCTACCTTGGAAGGGTTAATGAATTTGGGCTGTGAATGCAGGGGTTAGAAGAGCTGTGGTGACCGCCCTGTCCTAGGGGTTCACAGACAGACACGGCCATCTTTTCTAGAAAGACATTTGTTCTTATTTGGTATCTACTGATGGGTGGCTGAATGAATGGGTAGGTGAGTGAGTGAGAGGGTGGATGTTAGATAAATGATGGATGCATGGGTGGATGGATGGATAGATGGGTGGGTGGGTAGATGGATAGGTGAATGGATGGATGGATGGATAGATGGGTAGATGGATGGGTGGATAAGTGGATGGATAGGTACACAGTTGGATGAAAAGGTGGATAGGTGAATAGATGAATGAATGGGTGGGTAGATGGATGGGTAAATGATTAGATATGTGGATGAATGGATGGCTACATGCATGCATAGGTGAATGGGTAGATGGGGGTAGGATGAATAGATGAATGGGTGGGTGTGGACCAGGTAGATGGGTAGATGGGTGGATCTGTAGATGGATGTGAGGGTAGACTGATGAATGGGTAGATGGGTGGATGGGTGGATGATGGGTGGACAGGTGGGGAGGTAGACCAATAGAGATTCAGATTGGGATTGGATTTGCTGACCATTGAATATATTCACTGCTGGGGGATCTATCCTCACCTGCTGGTCCAGTTCACAGATGCATATATCCCTGATGTTGACATACAAGGGAGTTTTTTAGGACCAAGCTCAGCACGGTGATGGTCAGCATGTACATGTCCATTTGCCAGCTGTCCCAATGCTGGCATTTTATCCTGAGGAAATAAATACTGAGACTTTTGTGCCATAGGCCTTCCCTGCAGGGCCATTATTGTTCATGGCGAAGATCTGGCAGAAGTCTAAACTTGGTGGGGTAATATGCAATGTTCATATACAATGTGTTGGTCATTCCTGCTGGTGCTATTGGGCAAAGAGTCAGCAGAGGTACAGCAGCCAACACCTCAGCTTTGAAAAATAAAGACATGTGACCCAGTGTATCTCAACATTTGCCCAGGCTAGCCCTAGACTTGGTGATCCTCCTGTTTCAGTCTCCTGAGTGCCTGGATAATAGACATGCAAGGTCATGCGTGGACCTTGAGCAATTTCGTGAGGAATCTTGTTAGTGTGTTTTTCAAAGAGCACCATGTGCCCTAATTCTGAGCAAAGACAACAGATATCTAGGCTCTGCTGAGGCCTCTGTCTGACTGCCAGGCCCCCAACAAGATGACCTCCCAGGGCTCAGAGCTCCCTGTGACCTCAGAGGACAGCTGATGGATCACAGGGCCAGTGGCCTATCTGGGTTGATAGTATGATAACCTCTGAGTGCTGGCCTCGGCTGAAGCACTGGCCAGAGACCCCACAGTCCCCAGATCCCCTCAGCAGTAAACAGGAAACCAAGCCAGGGCCTGGTGGCCAGTGGAAACATGCCTTCCTGGCTTCCCCTGGCATACAGACCCAATTCCCGGGATGGGCTGTGAGCACAGGTACCATGGGAATGAGTCAAGACCTGGGGTCTTGAGTCCCTCCCTTGAAGGGGGGCCAGGCTGACAGAGGGTCTAGGACAAGGGTCAGGGATATAAATGCTGGAAACAAGGAGCTGGGACCAGGCTGCTGTGATTCCTCTCCATCCCCCTGCTACAAGGCTTGTGTTGGACATTGGGGAAACTGAGTCAGGCTGACTCTGTTCACCTGTGGAGTTCTGGAGGAGATAGCGGAGAGCTGGAGTGTGGACTCACTGTCATCTACTGAACCACAGCTGCGATTTAGAACTGCCCAGGGACTGAAGTTCTTGCCCAGCCAGTGTGATGGTGCTGGAGTTCAGATCCCCAGGCAAATGCCAGGTGGGTGTGGTGGCCCACCTGCAATTCCAGCTTCAAAAGGAGGAGGCAGGATCCCCAGAGCGAGATGGTTAGGCAGATGAGCCAGAGAGCTCTGGGTTTGATTGAGAGATCCTGCCTCAGTGAACAAGGCAGAAGAGCAATGGATGAAGATTCCCAGCCTCAACCTCGTGCCTCCAACCACAGACACCTGTAGACATGCGTCCACCCATGAGAATATATGTATACACATTTGCATAATACATATATGAAAATGGAAAAGGATTTTTAAAAAGCCTCATCAAAAGACCCTAATTATGAAGTTTTCCCTTCCATTTATACATACATATTCTCTGTTGATCTCTTCCTAGATCCTAAGTGATTATGCAGCAAAGAAAATTAACAAATCCCTGGAGGTCTGTGTGGCCAAGCACAGGATGTAACGCAGACACAGTGGGTCTGTCACAGGGGTGGCCACAAAGCCCACAGCTAAGGTCTCTTTGGTGACCCACAGAGCACAGGCCACTTGTCCTGTGTCTCCCAGGGGAGAGGGCAGAAGAAATGCTGGGTGCAGAGCACCAGAGGCGGCACCCACTCCCCCAGTGCGACCACGATGACCTCGGAATGTCATAATGGTCACATATGGTGAGGTCCCTAGGTCTGTGCTCCCAAGTTGGTCAGCTCAGGACAACTCACGGCCGAGGTTTCAAAACCTCCTTGCAGCAGAAGCGTCTCACGACCCGATTCATGACAGGTTTAAACCAGTTTCCTTTTATTATTGTTTTAATGTGCTGTTCTTAGTGCATATTTTAAAATTTGTATTTATTCACTTATTTTTATTTATTTGACTATTTTTTTAAAAAAACTGAGAGTAAAGGGAGAGAAATCTTCTTTAGAAAACCGCGGACTTCCTTCTGCAGGGCCAGTGAGTGACAGACAGTCAGCCTTGGGCTAGGGTCTCCTTTGCGACCTTGGTCTTCACATCCATTATTCATCCCCCATTTCAGAGATGTACAGAGAGCTTGAGTAACTTGCCCAAGGTTGCACAGGAAACAAGGGGTAGAGTTGGGATATGAACCCAGGGTACCCAGCGCTGCCATTGCCTGTTCCAGCCTGTGCCACGGGGTCTGTACAGGGAGGAGGAGGACTAGAACGTGGAGCTGCCTTGAAGGTTCTGTTGCCTTATTGCCTCTGCTAGCTTGCACTTGGAGTGAACCCAGTTCTAAGCTGTTTGGGGAGCTCGGTGGCCTGGTGAAGGTCAATGATCCAGGGGTGTTGAGGTAGGTGTTTCACCAGGGCTATAATGCTGCAACTCTGCCTCCTGGGTACTCATCAATGCTATCACCCAAGCATAGAGAAAAAACAAAACAAAACGAAACCCAGCATTACTGTGCTATCAGGTGTGATCCTGTGTCTTAAAAGTCTTTAGGGGAAGGGAAAATCTACCTTAAAAATTCTAAGGCCTGGTGTGGCTTTGCCCTCAGGTATCTTAGCCCTTACAGAAGAACTGTAGTGTGCTGGAAGCTGCAGCCAGCAGCTGGCTGTGGGAACTGACCGCAGCATGTTCCCTCCAGCTCAGCAGCTCCAGGCAAGCCTTACTCCTGGAATGTCGATGCATGCACACTGGGCTGCCCCACACAGTCGCCTGGGCCTGCAAGTCAGGTTACTGGGTGCTGGTGTCCCATGGCCTCTCCTGTGTCCCTTCCCTCAGGATGATGTCCAGCTGGGAACAGATCTAGTGAAATTGGTCTCTGGAGTGGCCTTCTGTCTGCTTCCCTCAGCGTCAGGCCCTCTGTCTCTGGCTTGCATTAAGCTGCATAAATCACAGGGCTGCTGTCAGTTCCCTCTGGTGAGGAAAGGGCAGATGGAAGCCAGGGTCACGACCTTCATGTTTCTCAGCAGGAGTGGATGCGCCCTCCACAGCGGGCGAGAGGCCTGTGCTGTGCCGAGGTGGGCCTTGGCGTCAGATGTGCCTGTGTGGGCGGCACGGGCTCTGGGGCTTGTTTTATAGCCTGGCACAGCTGGCTACCTGATCACCTGCTGACATCTGATTAGTAGGTAGGATTGTCCCAGGCAGAGCTTCTAGACTGGGACAGCGTAGTGGGGGCAGGTTTGGGCATTTAACCCTTGGAGGGAACTTTGTTGCTTTATGGTGCCTCAGTTTCCCCACAGTGAAAAAGCCTGCACAAGAATAGCTGACTCGTGGTGGCAGGACAGATCAAGGAACAAAGACACAGGAAGCCCAGGGAGCTTGGCACACAGTAGAGAGTCAGGCACACAGTAGGTACTCAATACGCCAGAAATGTTACTGCCTTCCTGCTAAATGCAGAGGGGCTGGGCTCTCTGGACAGCTCCCTTCAGCTTGGGTTCCAGAAGGGAATCCAAATCCTTTGGGGGTGAGCATCCCACACATCCTGTCCTGACCCTGCCCACAGTGATGGGACTCCAGTCTGAACAGGGTGCGCTCCTGCCCTCACCGACCATTCTCAAAGAACCCCAGTATCTCTGCAGAGTGTGTCAACGGTTTGAATGAGAGGGTCATCAGGGCAGGAAGCTGGAGAAGAAAGGGAAGGTTAAAAGCTGGTTGCGGGGTATCCAGGGCATCTCTGAGGTACGTCTGATATGTGCCTTCCTCTGCTCAGCCCCCATTTGTGGATGGGTACACTGAGGTCTGGGGCGATGGTGCAGCTCATCTCTGCTCCAGTAAGGACAGAGGTGGTCCAATGAGAGGAGACGCTGAAAGCCAAGCGGTTCCTAAGAACATTACAGCATGCTTTTCTGTTCTTCAGCCACCTCAAGTCCCCCTAGGTTGTTCTACGTTTCCTTCTCTGCGACATTCTAAGGCCCAGCAATACTGCTTTCAGCAAGAAGAAAATGGGGTCCAGGTCTCCTCAGTCTGGAGAGAGACCTGTGTCCATTTAGCCTATTCGTTGCAACTCTGTTCCACCAACTCTTTGTCCCCAAGGGCCCACACAAGCTCCTGCAGGGGCTCTCTGGGCAGCTGTACTCACAGGGTTTTCTGTGCCCACTGTTGTGGCCACTCTGGACTCTGAACAGCTCTAGGCTCTAGCTCTGTCCATCACCCGTTGTCCTGGTGAGGACACTGAAGAGGGTTTGTCAGACAGAGGATACAGGGGCACCACAGAGGGACAAGCTCCCATAGGGCCCCGAGATTTGCCTCTGCCCTTACCCTGTGCATTCTTGCCTGTCACCCTGCAGAGTGGTCCCCATTCTCTGAGGAGCTTATTAGATTTTTTAGTGAGCCTGCCTTTCTCTCCAGACAGAGAAGCTCCTCATGGATGTCGGCCTCATGCAATCATGGCGGTTGCTGCCATAGTGGAGCAAGCCTTGGATCATGGGGACAGCAATGGCATCTATGACCTCCAGGACAGAGCCTATTGTCTGGGGTCATTGCTCAGCTCTAATCTGTAGCTTTGCACAGTAGAAGCTGTAAGGAGACAATTGGCCGATCAGTCCCTGGTGGGCAAGGCCATGGTGGAGAGTGATCTGTTCTGCAACAGCATGCTGGCCCTTGAGTGTAGCCCAAAGAGGCCACAGGCAGCCTAGTGTCACTGGGAGGAATCTGCCTTGTACTCTGCATACTAACTCTGCGGGCAACTGGGCTTCACTCCAAGGCGGGTCTCCAACCAACACCATGGCTGGTCTACCCGGCTCAGCAAGGGCTCCATTAGGTTGTTGCCTAGGACACAGGGCCTCCTGGGGGCTACTGGGGGGAGTGTAGAGAGAGGAGGCAAGGATGGGCAGATGCCTGCCTGCCTGCCTGCCTGCCTGTCTTTGCTTTCCACTCACCAGTGAGCATAGTGGCAGTGGGAAGAAGACTGAGCTGGGGGACACAAGAGGCTGTTGACCAGCTCCAGGCAGAGCCTTCCTCTTGGGGACCAGCATGGCTCCCGGCAGACTGGAAGCAGCTTCTAGCCTCCCAGAGAGCTTTGGGTTATAGAGGCTGTGCACAGGGAGATGGACCAATGAGGTGGCTATCTGAGGCATCTTCGGAGAGCATGCCCAGCTTCTGTAGCCCTTCCCCATCCATATGCGAGACCACTGCCACTTGAACACTGGCTCTGGGTCAGGTGACTAGTTGCCCTTCTTACTCCAGCAAGACTCAAACTGGGGCACAGAGAGGGCCATATACTTGTCCCAGAGTGATCAGGCTCTGCAAGGTACTGATAAGCTCACTGAGAGCTGGTGCCCTCTATCCAGCCTCTGAGAGTGCAAACCACATATTCAAGGTGGGATACAGCAAACACAGGACCATGGGTGAGCAACATTCCACAGGACATGTCAGCCATCTACTCTGTAAGGCACCAATGATCATCCAACCCAAAGAGAGAAACTGAAGCCCCAAGAGGTTAAAGGACACCCTCCTGGTGCCCCCAGCATCCATGACTTGACTCGGTCCTCACCCTCTGCTCCTCTGAGGAGTTTGGAAATCACAGGGCATCTTAGAAGTGTGTCTCCCAGCATCCACAGGGCTGTAGGACCCCATAGACAAGCGAAGGCATCCTATGTATGTATGCCTCTGCACCTCTGCGTGCAAGCGTGTGGCGCAGGCAGGCGGCCGGGCAGACGGGTGCCTGTGTGGTCCATGGAGCTTCGTGTGTGTGGTCCTCACCAGCCCAGCAACCATCATCTGTCCAGAGGCCGCTTGCTGCTGCGATGGCCGGCATGTTTACTTTAGTCCTGTCTGCACCGGCTGAACTCAGAGCCCTGTCTCCTTCCAGCTGGACCTCCTCAGGAGGAAGGAGAGAGAGGAGGGGGAGGGGCAGGGTTGCAGGATGAAGGAGCCGCCCCGTGCAGAGGAAGGATGCCCATGCAGTTCCAGGGGCCAAGCTGCAGGGGGCTGCTGCATAAATTGTGGCAGACTGCTCCACACCTTTCTGCCTCCAGCACCTCCAGCCCCCATCTGTGGACCTCACACCTCCGTCTCCAGCTCACACACGGTCATAAATCACCTGGCTAGGAGCTGGCCACAGTATGGTTAATGTTCTTAATTGCTACAATGAAGAGATATACAGAGGCCTGGCTGGACATGCATGTCTGAGTGTGCAAACACACGTGTGGGAGATAAGAGCAGTCTGCAGCAGTGTGTGCACCTGCGTGTGGCTGAAGGAAGGCATGGGTCTGTTTGGAGGGTTTGACAAATGTGTTGGGGGAACTCCATTTCCATCTTCCATGCCCATTGCAGAGGTGAATGCCTCTACCAGCCTCCTGAGAATCTCAGGACCTTGGGAGGCAGAAAGGCTTCTTGAACATGGTAAGAGGTGGGCATGTGGAACCCCAGCAACTGGTAGCCAGGCATGGCTTTGTGGGTGTGCCCCATTTTGTTCCTTGACCTTCTCAACCAGCTCCTGTTTGTATGTATTTTCCCTGCTGTGCACATCCTAATCAGTGCTCACAGTATCCATCCCTACAGCACGCAGTTCTTCAACCTATGCTGGTCCTCTTTGCTCAGCTTCTGAGTGTTGAAATTTACTGGTATAGGTACCATTGTGCCTGACTCCACGTTAAACCCTCTGTTAGCCAGGGAGAGTGAGAGAGAGTTCGATGGGAGTAGGGGAAGGAAGAGAGAGAGGGACAGAGACAGACACACACAGAGAGAGCACATGTGAGCTCAGGAAGCAGTTAAGAGCTGTAGGTGTGTCAGGGTCGTGGATGCCCCTCTCTTCATCTCTCTTGTTTTTCCGACCAAATGGGAGCGACTGCAGCTAAGCCCGCTTGACTCACTGAGTAACCTCTGGATTCCAGCAGATTGACCAGGGGCAGCCCTGTCCTGGTGACGCCTCATTAGACTGCGAGCCTGCATAGGGATGTGGGGTAAGCAGCAGCCATCGGCTCTCCGTATTGCAGAATGGGACACGTTTCTAGAGATGCTCAATCCACAAAACACAAGCCCAATCTTAAAACATGCACAACAGATGTTGGTACCTTCTCACATGCTGCAGAACGTTCTCCCTGAACCTAGGAGTTTCTCCCCACATCCTCTTTCCACCCTGGCTGTCACACTGTCCCTTCTCGGGGCTTTACAGAGAAAACCAGGCACTCGGAAGTCACCAAAGTGTATGCTGCAAAGAGATGAACTCACTTGATTGGGCCACAGTTTCTCATGAAGCAGGAAATAGACTCTCATGTAAAAAGTGCAACCAATAGCAGGGACCCCACCCTCCCATCTCTTCCCATAGGCAATCACAGGCAGGATATACTGGGGGCCCAGATGTACTCTGTACAAACACCCACCCTATGCGCCATTCTCCAAAGCCAAGAGGATGGAGGGGATGGTTGCTGGGCACCTGAGTGGGCAGCTTCACCTCAGGTGTTCCATGTCAACACATAGCACTCCCTGTGACCACAGCTGGTTTAGACAGTGCCCCGGAGAATGGCAGTTGGTGCCAAAGGACAGCTCTCCTTCATCAGATCCGTGTTCTGAGCTGCACTGTTTATTGGTTGGATTTAGTAAGGCTTGTTTGAGGGCAGGGATGGGGTAAGAAAGGATGTAAGAAGTCTGTGAAAGAGCCTAGGGCTCACGAGCCTCTGAGAGAGGCTCTATTGCAAACTGCCGGTGCTGGTGCCCCATGCAAGTGAGGGCAGATGCAGCTCTGTATGCTGCTACCAAATTGAAACATGTCCAGAGGACTCACACCTTGTCTCCTGCAAGGGACCAAGAGTGGCTGTGGGATTCATAGCTGTTTGAGGACACTGGAAAATCCAGTGTCCGAGAGAGAGAGTGCAAGCGACAGCAGACATACATGCAATCTAAGTGGTGTCCAATGGTGGGGCATGCATATATGCACGCATTCACAGGTCTCCCAAAAGGAAAGAGGTGGAGACCGAGACACAGGTCTTGTGTGCCTTTGCTAGAATTCTCTCTAGGACCACAACTCCACTCTGCTTCCCTTTCAAATTCTTTGTGTCTCTCCTGAGGACAGGCAAGTCCTTCACACACAGCTGGTGTCACCTTCCTGTTTTCTAAAGTTTCCCAGCATGTTTGTAACATGAGGGCCTGCTGCTTGTTGGGGTTTTTGTCCCGCCCGGTCCCCCAGCCATTTAGGTCCCAAAGAAAATCACACAGAGGCCTCCATAACATTAGAAACGGATTGGCCCATTAGCTCATGCTTCATATTAGCTCTTATAACTTATGTTAGCCCATTATTATAGTTTATGCTAGCCACATGGCTCAGTACCTTTTTCCGTGGGGCAGGTCACATCCTGCTTCTCAGTGGTCTGGGCAGGAATCCGAGGAATGGGCTTCCTCCTTCCCAGAATTCTCCTGTTCTCATCGCCCCCGCCTCTACTTCCTGTCTGGTTGACCTGCCTATACTTCTGCCTGGCCAATCAGTGTTTATTCAGAACATGATTGACAGAATACAGACAATTCTCCCACACCACATGTTACTTGCTGAGCATCGGGAACAGCAGGTGCTAGGGGTATACTCATGCATGCATGTGTGTGGGGAAGGCAGCCCTGAGCTATCAGGCTGAAAACATCTCAGGGTCATGGTGCAGCCTGTCTGCAGCCCCACACACTACCCAGCACCCCTACACTAACCTTCCTGGTGGGTACACTGCAACTCATGTACCTTTCCAACCCCCTCGGAGCTAGGTCATCCAGATGCAAAGCCTGAATATATTCCCAAAATAAACCTGCAAAGAACACAAACACGTTTTCTTTTTCTTTGAGAATGGATCTTGCTGTATTATCCAGACTAACCTGTAATGACCAGACATCCTCCTGCCTCTGCCTCCTGAGTACTGAGATTGCAGGCCTATACTGCAGTTACAACAGCTTTTAAAGAGAGTCGAATACAGACTAGGATCTAGGCTAAAGAGAGCAGAACGGCTTGGCAGGCACCAGGTGGGGGTCCTATCTTTATTTAAATCCTTAATTATTCCCCACGTTCTGGGCTCGTTGCCTTCATCTTCATCATTTTAGATACTGCCTGTAAACATTTATCTCAGCAGCCAGGAGCCTGGCACCATTCCACACCGTATGCAAGAATTCATCAGGTCAAACCTATCTGAAACAGCCCTCAGCGGTGGAGATTTGAACTCAAGACCTCCAGAGCTTTCCTCCCTGGAGACCTGGGTTTTTTCTGACAGAGCAAATGGGAAGTGCATGGCACCCAAAGCTCCTGTGAGGCAAGTATGTGAGCCCCAAGATCCATCTTTCTACTCAGCCTTCTTCCAGCCAGGTTAGTGCCCACTATAGAGTCCATCAGACTCAGGAGGGTCGCAGTGAGCTTGACATCAGACTCAGGAGGGTCGCAGTGAGCTTGACACCCTCAGGGGCAGCATCTCTGTTGGGACAGCATTCTTCATGCTGACCACTGTGGAGCTAAGAATAGCCTTGAACATCTGATCTTCCTGCCTCTGCCTCTCATGTTTTGAGATCATGAGGCACACACTAAGATACCTGGTTTATTTGGTGCAGGGGATGAAACCTAGGGCTTTGGGAACACTCAGTGAGCCACATCTCACCCAGCAGTTTCTTTTCTTTTCTTTTTT
>LOJH01000288.1:45503-59061 GCA_001685095.1 Ellobius talpinus | reverse complement strand
GAGAGAGAGAGAGAGAGAGAGAGAGAGAGAGAGAGAGAGAGAGAGAGCTGCTGACTCAGCACCAGGAGAGGCCAGGAGAGGGTACTGGTGCAAATGTAGCCTCAGTTGACATTGAAGCCCCAGGATGGGGTTTGGGGACAAGGATCATGGGGAGAAGTTGAGGTTTAGGACCATATGACCTGAAAAGAGCCCAGAGGAGGCTCTTGGTGAAGGTGCAGCCCAGTTGCAGTGGAGATCCAAGTATTTTGGAGATTCCAGTACCATGGGACAACCACCAAGACTGTGGAGTGGACAGCCTGAGCTTTGGTACACACTGCATGGCAAGCACTTTGGAGGTTAGAGATTCCGAGTCCCGGAAGTCTGACTTGGAGCTATATGCTACCAAACTTCGCTTTTGCTTTGATGTGAATATAAATGTGCCCTGGTTCTTCCCTCTTGGAATAAAAAAGTATTTAACTTATTGCTGATTTTACAGGAGCCCCTGAAAAGTGGAGAGACTTGATAATTATACAGAGACAAGAATCTTGGAGAAACTTTGGATATTTTAGAGGAACTTTGGAGCATTAGAGATAGTTTGGATGTTTTAAAGAAACGGAACTTTTAAAGTATTTAAATTTCTAAAGATTGTGGGACTGTTAAAGTTTGGAATATGTTTTACATTGTGATATAGATATTAATAAGAATATTAGGGACAACAAGAAAAGGAAGGTTATAGTTTAATGGTAATATGTGTGTTGAGTTAACAAGGGGCCAATTGTGCTGGCGAGTTTTATAGAAACTTGATGTAAACTGGGGTAACCTGGGCATAAGGACTCTTAATAGAGAAAATGCTTCCTTCCAAATGCCTGTGGGCAAATCTGCAGGTCATTCTCTTCGTTAATGATTGCTGTGGAAAGGCCCAGCCCCCTGGGGGGTAGTGCCACTCTGGGTATGTGGTCCCAGGTATTATAAGAAAGCAGGCTGAGCAAGCCGGAAGAAGCAAACCAGTAAGCAGCATCCTCCACGGCCTTTGCTTCAGCTCCTGCCTCCAGGTTCTTGCCTCGGGTTTCTGCTCTGACTCTGCGGGATGATGGAGTTCAAGTTGTAAGCTAAGATGAACCCTTTTCTCCCCAAGTTGCTTTCGGTCATGTTTTATCAAGCAATAGAAACCTAAAAAAGGCAACCCCTGCCCTAGGTCTACACACTGTACCATAGGTCTATATTCTCTACCCTAGATGTACACCTCCTACCCTAGGTCTATAACCCCTATCTTATGTCAGCACTGCCTACCCTTGGTCTACACGATCTACCCTAGGTCTACACACCCTACCCTATGTCTACACACCCTACTATAGGTCTAAACTCCCAGCCTTAGGTCTATAACTCTTACCCCAGGACAATTCCTCTTCCATAGGTCTACATGCCATATCCTAAGTATAAATCCCTCCTCGTTTGGCACATTCTGCCCTAGGTCTGCATCTGCTATTCTAGATCTGCATTCACACCCTCGAGCCCAGATCTACACTGTCTAGTTTCTGTCTATACTACCTACCCACGTCTATACTTCCTATTCTAGGTCTAGACTCTATATATAGGTCTAGATTGAAACCCCCATGCCACAGGATTAATGCCCCCTTCCCGAGGTCTACCCCAGCCCTAGTTTCACCCCTCTATGCTAGTTCTACACACACTGGGGCCTACACACTCTACCCAAGGTGTCTATGCTTGTCTTAGTTAGGACTGTTCTTGCTGTGAAAAGACACCATGACCCCAACTCTTAGGAGGAAAACATTTAATTGAGGGGCCTTGCTAATGCTTTCAAAGGTTCAGTCCATTATGATTGTAGTGAGGAGCATGACAGCATGCAGCTAGGCATGGTGCTGGAGGAGTTGCTGAGAGTCCTACGTCCTGCCGGTCACAGGAAGTTCTGCTGCTCCAAACAAATTCCTCCAAACAAAAACATGGTCCGGCCCATCACAGCAATGCCCCAGTCCCCGGTACCAACCTTTGTCTTAGTTAGGTTTTTATTGCTGTGAAAAGAAATCATGACCAAGGAAACACTTATGAAAAAAAATGTTTAATTGGGGTGGCTCGCTTCTAGTTTCAGAGGTTCAGTCCATTATCATCATAGCAGGGAGCATGGCAGCATGCAGGCAGACATGGTGCCGCTGGAGGAGTCCTTCAGAGTCTTACATCTTGAAGGCAACAGGAAGTCAACTGAGACACTAGGGAGTATCCTGAGGAAACCTCAAAGCCCACCCCCACAGTGACACACTTCCTCCAACAAGGTCATACCCATGCCAACAAGGTCACACCTCCTAATAGTGCAACTACTTATGAGATTATGGGGCCAATCACATTCAAACTACCACAGTGCTGAATTACATGTCTTCACCTTCTACTCAATGTGTCCAACTTCTACACGAAATCTACACTCTCTAAGCTAGGTCCACAATACCCACCCTAGGTCTATACCCTGCACACTCAAGTCAACATCCTCTACTCTATGTCTGCATCCCTACTCTATGTCTACACCCCTTTACCCTAGGGCTTAAATATCTACCCTGGATCAATACTCCTACTTAAGTATACACCACCTACCCTAGATCTATACCCCACCCTTGTTTACATTCCATACCTTATGTCTATCCCCTCTACCCTATATGTCTATACCTCCCTCCCACAAAAAGTCAATACCCTCTACTCTAAATCTAATCCCCCACCCTAGCTCTATACCCCATCACAGGTCTTCTCTGTGTCTAATCTCTCTAGCCTAACTTCACACCCCTTATTCTAGGTCCACACCTCCTTCCTATATCCTAACACCTTACACCTCATACCCAAGTCTATACCACCTATCCTAAGTCTACACCCGCTACTTTACACTTATACTCTTTATTCAAGTTTACACCCTCCACCCTAGTTGTCCATGCCTTCCCTGCCATCCCCAACCCTCGACACCCTCTACCATAACTACAGTTTCTCCATCCTAAGTCTACCCAGCTGCTACCTTAGACCTTCAGGCCCCATCTTATCAGGGGTATTGGTCCCCTTTAAAAAGTCAAGTTATGGAGGATCCAGAGCCTGACAACGTCAAGAATCTAAACCGAAATTCACCCATCACCCTCATCACTGAATCTTGAGCAAGCACAGCCAACAGTGAGATGGTCGGGAATGATCGCACTGAGCTAGAAACAGCAGCCACTGAAGTATTCTGAACAGAGCGACTTTCAATAAGGAAGATCACAGAAAGATCTGAAAGAAAATGGAGGACTTGAACATTGCTGCGGCCCACCTGGGAGGCTTTGTGCTGAAGCAGGAGAGTGACTGAGATGGAAGAACAACTGAGTTCCAGTCGGAGCAATAGAAATGGCCCCGTTCGCACTGTGCATGGTGACACCTGCCTAGTCATCCCAGCACTTAGGAAACTGAGGCAGGAGCGTTTAGAACTGAAAGCAATCATGGGCTAATTAGTTAGACCTTGTCTCAAAGTAAATAAACAAAGAAATCCTTAAAAAAATAAATGACCCAAATTGAATGACAAGGGGGGGGAAACAGGAGAAAAATTCCCCCATAATTCCAAGCACCTATGGAATGTCTAATATTTATATTATTATAATTCAGAAGGTGAAGAGTGTGTGGCCCTAAAAACATTTAAGGATTAATAGTATATAGGTACATATGTGTGTCTGCATGTGAGTGCCGGAGCCCACAGAGCCCAGAAGAGGTTGTCAGATCCCTGAGGGCAGAGTTACACTTGTGAGCCTCCATATAGTAGTAGGAATCAAACCCAGGTCCTCTGCAGATACAGCAAGTTCTCTCAACCACTGAGCCATCTTTTCAGCCCGGACATCTCTTAGATAATCCGTGCTATCACAGGAAAACAGCAGCCAAACAAATATTATGTGTATTTGTGTGTGTGTGTGTGTGTGAATATTGTGTACGTGTGTGAAGTAATACTCACATGGTATAAGATTTACCACCTTAAGGCTAGACAGAAGGTTCAGTGGTTAATAACACTTGTTCTTGCAGAGGACTCAGGTGCAATTCTCAGCACCCACATGGTGGCTCACAACCATCTGTGGCTCCAGTTCCAGGGGGTCAGATATATGCCCTCTTCTCACCCCCTGATGTGTATATATATATATATATATATATATGCTGGCAAAATACTTAATCACACAAAATAAAATAAATGCATGACTCCTTTAACCATCAAGATACCATTGTCCTCCAAAGCACCTTCGTTTTCCAAACACACTCACCCCAACACACCAACTGTTGTAACAGAGAGCACTTAGTATGTATAATCTTTAAAATGAGATGTTGGGAGACTGAAAAGGCAAGAGATCCTGGAGACTGCTCCGTGGGAGGATGGGGGGACGTGTCTAGTTCGCCCAGGGGACACTGAGAGGAACCCAGAGCCCCAAGGGAACCAAGCTGAGCCGGTGCTGCCGTCTTAGAGGTGGCGGGCAGAGTGATGAACACGAAGAAAGTACCCTGAAAGAGGAACCAGTGCCCCTGTGGGATGAAGGACCACGGATGCTGCCACACAGAGAGACTGGAGTGCGAACAGCAGGTTCTTCTGACTCCCAATTTGCACCAGCCCCAATCTAGCAACCCTTCCTTGCAGAACCATGCCAGGGGCAGCTGGCAATGAGTAGAAGGGTACCAAGCCTGGCGCTAGTGACCGAGACAGAGTGGAGGAGACAGGTCAACCCCTGGGGCTGTCTACTCACTGCCACCAACTGTGTGTGGCTCACATGGCAGAGTTCTATGTGCACACGTCTTGGAAGCTAAGAGTTTCTCGAAGCAGGGAGTCTCTCTTTCTGTGCTCTCCAAGGGAACCTTATCCCCTCCCCCGCCAGTTCCTTGTGGCTCCACCTTTGCTTGTGGCCACACCCACAAGCCAAGTCCCTGAGATCTCTACCACTGTCTTCCCACAGCCTATCTCCACCTTACCCAGTCCCTCCGTGTCTCGCTCGTCTCTCCAGAGATGTCATCCCACTGAGTCAGTCTACTATAATTCGCACCCTGTTATGGCTTGAGTGTGAAATACATCCCCACAGGTTTCTGTGTTTGCACACTTGACTCCCCAGCTAGTGCACTATTTTGGAAGGTTGTGGAATCTTTAGATAGCTGCTGCCTTGCTGGAGGAAGTACGTCATTGGGAATGGGCTTCTTGTCCATTCTGCTTTCTGTTACACCCAAATGGTAGGACTCCCATCAGCACCACAAGGCTACCTGCTGCCATGCCGTCCCAACCATGATTGACTGTAGTCCTCAAAACTGTGAGCCAAAACCGCCTCCCTTCACCTGCTTTGTCAGGTATGGAGTCACAGCTATGAAAAAATGAAGTAACAATATTCACACAGTTAAACCCACCCAGACAAGCCAGACTTGAGCTGAGCAACAAGAGCTTAACAATGGACCTGAGAGCCAGGCAACAGTCACTTCTGCCCCCACAAGTCACAGCCACTCCAGCACCTAAGTTTTCCCACTTACAAAATGGAGCTGGACAAGCTAGCAGGCATAGATCAGCTTTGTGCAAAGTGCCATGTCTTGTTTGCGGGGTTTCCAGAACAAGACAGCAGCCCAGCTCTTGAGCTACGCAAGGGTAGAGGGACAGGTGGGCTCTGGGGGCAGAACGATGGACCCAGCAAAGGTCCACAGCATGAGGCAGACCTGGTCACACCCCATTTGTTTGGCTTGCTGGGGTCAATAGCCACCCATCTGGAGTGGAAATCATGCATGGGTTTATAGGGTTGCCATGCCTGTCCCCAGGCCCTTTGATGGAACTGACGGATTCCAGGCGGTGCCCAGAACTCACACGTATACTGGGTGAAGTGGTTTTCAAAGTCAGGGTTGTGGCTGTGTGTTCATCTGACCTGGAGTAATGTAAACTGCCTTCCTCATGAGACATGAGGTTTATTTGTACAGTTTGGGCCATTTCTGTAAATGTTTGACCCGTTTGGAAATCCAATCCAAAAGGCAAGCAGATGAATGC
This sequence comes from Ellobius talpinus, assembly GCA_001685095.1. Classification (NCBI taxonomy): domain Eukaryota; kingdom Metazoa; phylum Chordata; class Mammalia; order Rodentia; family Cricetidae; genus Ellobius; species Ellobius talpinus. Next base: position 53,075 of record LOJH01000288.1, on the reverse strand, counting down.
TTTTATGCTGGGCAATGGAATTCCGGGCCGGCGGCGGCAATGCTTTTACCTATGCCTACACATCGGATACTGTGTTTAAGACACGAGGCAAAGACAGGTTGGTTTTGCTTTGAAACATTGCAAAGTTGTAGGGTGACGAGGATGCCTGGATCTGTGACAGCAAAGAGCTCCCAGTGGGTGCTGGGTGTGGGCTTTCTCTCTGGCGTAACCTGCACACAAGACAGGGATCAGAATATTTTGGATGAATGCATGGATGGGGACAGAGCAAGGACACACCTGGGAGTTAGAGCCAAGGGCACCCGGATGCAAGGGTCACTGAGGCCTATAACTCTGTCATATCCCCAAACACGGCGAGTCCCTCACTCTCTACATACCCTACCTGAATGACCATGCTGTGTGTCTGTTAATGAAAGGAACTTCATCTCTTACATAATAACTGCATCTTTCACTGTTTTATGAACCACACCTTATCCTGAGCATCCAGGACACTTCCCCAAAGGATTACCACCCCCCTCCCAGGACTCTGTACATTTGCAGAGACCCTATAGATGTGGGTTGACTTTGTGAGAACAGGAGGCTGATTTTAGTTTTCTGGTGTCTGGCTCATACTTCTGGAAACAGACAGCATCCGTGAGGACCTAGGCCTTCTAAAGACTAGTATCTGTCTCAGACAGGGTCCCTGTGGCAGCAGAAGTCTGGAGAACTCCGGTGGCTGTTCATCATGAGAACGGTATGTAAGTGGGGTATAGGGGAGCCCCAGGGGAAAGGAGGGGGCAGGACAGCAGCCCCAGAGTCGTGGCCATTCCTAGACTAGGGGTGACAAAGGAATAGAGGTCGGAAAAATTCAGAAGAAAAGTCCTATACCAGTGGCCACTGTGAAAGGAATAGTAGCCTCCATTTGGCAGCCTCAGGTGACCTCAAAGGGAAGACTTCAATGTGAGTAGAGCGTCCCTGCTCCAGATGCTCTGAACTTTTGTTGGCTGAGCAGCAGAAAACGAAGGATGGAAGCACGGGCAGGGTCTGTGGCAAACTGCCTCCAGAGTGGGCCAGCTCCTGGGCGGGCTGGCTCTGTGGTGGACCCACAACCAGGGAATGAAGGTGTCACCGGAGGGGAAAGACAGGGCCCGTGACCTTTCTAAGTCCATTCTATCTCGTACCTTCTCTCTGCTGCCCCATTTCCTGGTCGGTTTATCCTCACAGCTTTCACACTGGTGTCTCCCCCACCCCAGCACCCTCCTCCCAGCCACTAGCTAGACTCCAAGGACCTCTACCCAAGCACGCCTGCATGACCTGCCACCCGCGAGAGCCCCTCCAGGCTGCAACACGCGGGTCCCCACTCCACTCTCAGCCCCAAGCCATCTCACCTCCCTTCTCCCACCTCTCTCCTCGGCACCCTGGGCAGACAGTCTGGAACACCCTGGGATCTCCTGGCACTGACTTTGGTTAGATATCTTCCTTGCCCGTGGAGGATTCTGGGATTGCCTGTGCTGTCATCCCCACTTCTACACCGGCCCTCTCCTCCATCACCTCATGACCCGTGGGCTCACACAGATGAAGCACAGGGGCTGCTCATAGCCATGCATGTCTTCTTCCTCACAGGTCTCCTGATCCTTAGTTATAGAGCCACTATGGCCATGAGGCTCCCAGGCTGCTGCCATTGATGGAGGGGCCAGGTGCTGTCAGCACCCCCAACTGTTGGGCTGTAGTAGACTCACTGCAGAGGTCAGGCAGGGCTCCACTTACTGAGAACTTCTCCCAATTGTTCTGTTGGCTTTGCATGTACTATTCTTGACACATGCCATTCTCTGCAGAAGTCAAGCACTTTCAACCTTAGGGCTCACAGTGGCCTGGATGATGGCCAAGTACTATTGACTGGCCCAGATGTGGGAATCCAGAGGTGGTGAGGAGTGCATGGTGGGCAGGGGTAGCAGTATATTCAGCATCTCAGCCCCATCCCTCTTCCAGAGCCTTGGGCAATGGTTTGGGGTTCAGGACACCAGGGCTCTTTGGACTTGCTTCTGATCCAGAACACAGTGATACCTTCATTTGACTCCATCTGGGCCCCACCTCCGCTGTCCGAGCGGTCTCTTTTCAGCTGATTTGCAGTCTCAGTTCAAGCTGTTCAATTTCACCGAAATCAGCAGCACTCGGGGTGTCGATCTCAGCCCACAGGGTTGGGTGACCATCAGGGCCAATTACAGGAAATGCCATTCGGAGGCAATTCTACCTTTGTGGAGGCCAGGAGACGAAAAAAGTTCCTAACGTTAATTGGAACCAAACCAAGACCACATGGCTCCAAAACTGACCCCAGTGCGTTCCTTGTCTCCATTTCCTCCTCGGTGTCGATGCTGATCTGACTGGCACACGGTCTGGGTTCTGCACAATTCGCTTTTGTTGGGATCCAGGTCCCACGGCATGGAGGAGCCCATTGAGCCCACAGCTCTTGAGGATGTGAGTGATGGTTGAACTGGGATGTTGTTTGTCTCTGTGGTGAGGATCTTGCTGTCTCAGATGCACAGGGAAGCCCCAGGATCATCATCGTCCAGTGACATCGGCTTGTATAGAGAGGTGAGGACAGCGTCGGGCTTCTGAGGTCTCAGTGACCTGGACTTAGCTCACTTTTAGAGTCTCTTGTGTGTTGCTGGGCTGAAGTTCTGAATCAACCAGTCACAGGCTTATCTTGACAGTCTCTGAGTGTGAGTGTGAGTGTGAGTGTGTGTGTGTGTTACTTACTTGTAATCCCAGCATGGGGGAGGCAGAGACAGGAGGATCCCTGGATGGGGCTCTCTCACCAGTCAGCCTGGCCTACTTGATGAGTTACAGGCCAGTCTCAAGACAAAGATAGATGGTGTCTGCAGTTAAAAGATGGAGGATGAATGAAGGATGGTATTTGAGGAAAACATCCCAGGCTGTCCTTGGGCCTCTACAGTCACCCACACTTTAAAAAGGAAAAGAAAACCTAGTGAGATATGAAATAAGATATTGAACTGTCACTCATTTAAAGTATGAAATTTGGTTTTTAGTATATTAGTATAACACTAACTTTAAAAATTATGGTCACAAATATGCAGCATAAAGCTCCTACACTGGGCATGTTCTGTGTGCAGCTCAGTGGCACCATCTGTACACAGAAGTCTGCAAACACTGCCTCTGTCTTCTGAAATTTTTTGCTTTACTCTGAAAAGATTATTTATCAACACTTAGGCTCCTTCCAGACTGCAAAACTACCCAGGTAAGAAGGAAGAAAACACTGTCAAGCTCCCTAATGGTGCAAATACCTGGCCCATTGGCTTCTAGAAGGTTCTGGAAGATTCTGGTTCTTGCACCTGAGCTCTATGGAGGGACAGTCCAGTGTAGCTAAAATGTTTTTACTTCTTCTTTGAGAAGTCTATCTATACACATATGCAATATTCTTTGATCAAGTCCAGCCCCCCCACCCCTCCCCTCCTGCTCCACCTAGATACCCCCACATTTCTCTCCCTGTTGCCAAAACCTTGAATAGCATTTCACAGATGCAGTCAGTGTTAGTGAAAGTTGCACTGGAAATACCTTACAACTGTGGTGCTATTTATATGTGGGTACCCCTTTCTTCCTTTGGTACCCCACAGCTGAGGAGCCTGTAGAAGACTATCAACTGAGATTTCAGGCAGGCATAGTGCCCAGAGTAGTTGGCAGAAAGGGGACCCAGGGTGCCCTGGTCACTCTCAGGGCTCAGAGCCTTTGGCTCCTGCTTGCCTCACCCATGCAGCAGTCATAGAGAGAGTCGTGTCTGCCGAACGCTTGGCATCTTCCAACCCTTTGAAAACAAGTAGAGTGAGTTTTCTTTTTGTTTTCTGAGACAAGGTCTCATGTAGCCCAGACTGACCTAAAACTCACACATAGCCAAGGATAACCTTGAACTCCTGATCATCCTGCCAAGCACTGGGCTGACTTGTGTGCCCCACCATACTCAGTGACTTTGCTTGGTTATTGGTTTGGTTTCTATCCCACAGCCCTAGCCAGGCTGTGACTTTTGTGAGATAGATAAGGGTCTTTGAACTGTTTGCCTAGATGCTCAGGTCTTTTCTGGACATGTGGCAATTTTCCAACTAAGGTTTGTGAGCTGTTCTAAAACGCACCAGTAAGTGAGGGTAGCTAAGGCCATCTGGGGCACCATAACTCTCTCACCTCACCCCATCTTCCTTAACCCCATTTCTCTTTCTTCTTCAACAGGGAAGATGAGCCCAGGGCAGAACTCAGTAGACAGAGCCTCCAGCTCTTTCATTTTGGCTAGTACTGGGCACTGGACAGATTTTTATGGGGCTGGGCTTTAAGCATGTGTCCAGAAGGTTCCTCGGGATTCTCTCCACTGCCAGCTCTGCTTCATAAACCGGGTCATTCATGTAAGTCTGTGGCTCTGGCAGTGACAAGATAATTGTCACTGAGCTAGTTATTGCAGCTCCTCCTGTTTTTCCCCAGACCTGGCTGCCTGGAGCCTCGGTGTGATGGAGGGACTGGTGTCCTGTAGGGCTGGTGCCAGTGACTGCCCAGCAGGCTGCCTGCTAAGCACGCGGCCAGAGCATCCCATGAGTGGGGATGGCGGTCAGGCAACTGGCAGAGCCATGGACTCTGTGTGTCTGTGGGCTTGGCTCCCTGGCAATTACACCGTTAGACATGAATCTTCATGCTAAGACCCAAGGCATGTGCCTCTCTGGGGCCTGGGAGCCCTAGGGCCCAGGAAACGAGAAATGCAGGCTACTCGGGTGAATTGTTCTACAGGGAGAGAGTGGCATGTCCAGAGAACGGATAAAAAGGAGTGAGAAACTCAGTCAGGACATTACAAGCCATGATCCATGCCCAGCTCTGTTTTCTAAAATTGTATGTGTGCAGGTGCTCATGGGTGTGCATGTGTGCAAGTGTGTACATGTGTGAGGGTGTGCATGTAGTGTGTGTGTGTGTGTGTGTGTGTGTGTGTGTGTGTACCCACATAGACCAGAAGAGGGCTTTGAATCCTCTTAGGCTGCAGCTACAGGCAGCTGTGAGGAGTATCTCTCCCCTGAGAGAGAAGTATTTGCTCTTAAGCAATGAACCATCTCTCTGAACCTGAAGGACTTCTAACCCACTCCTTATGCTGCCTGCAGGGAAGGGTTTGCATGTCTGTCGCTCCCTTCGAGAAGCAACGTGTCATAGTGAGAATAAACATCAAGACCGAAGGATATATGCGCTGAGGTTCCGCACCTCTTGCAACTTCAGATACATGCAGGAGCCCCACAGCCAGCATGCCAGCATCCTCTGGAGGGAGTAGAGCTTGGCCTGCAGGAGGACACTGGAATGGATGAATACCCAGTCTGAGGCCAGCACTTGTCAGCAGCCTGTGAGAGTTTCTGAGGCGTGAGACTGGGCTGCGGGCAGTGGAAGAGTCCTCTGTATTGGGGCCCCTCCCACTCTGAATCTGGGATGGAACCCACTAGGGGCTCAACCCCTACTATGAGCAGCAGCAGAGGGAACTGGAGGCAGTCTCGACCCTGGTCTCCTCCTAGAATTCTGGGGCTTTAAAGAATGTCAATTGCCCCTGTGATTCTCAGACTGCACATGTGTCCCACAGGACCCTGCCCATCCCAATACACACAAGCATGGTGGGGCAGCTGACAGGGCTCAGGACTGTAAGGATCCCTTGGCTTCCACAACCAGCTCTAATACTTACAAGGGTCATGCAGCCCTGGATGACTGGTATAAAGACAGGCGTGCCCCCCACCCTGTCCTGCCCCCAGAAGTTACAGGAGAAGCTAGCCTGCATTTATAATACAATATTAGACCTGTTGCCGTGGGCTGGAAGGTTCTGTGACCAGAAGACAGGGAACATGGGAGGAAACTGATCCCCAGTGGAAACTACCTTGATCTGGATCATCTTCGATCTCTCTCCTACATGAACATCAGAGCCTTATGCTCATAGCTGGCTCCCTGTAGGGGCTATAGACAAGAGGGGCTCCAGGCCAGATGGAAACCATGCTGGGTCCTTATTTCAGGCACAAGGTACAGGAAACACACAAATGTGGGTGTGTATGTGTGCAAGTGTAGTGTGGGCATGGCTGTGCAGGAGTGTGTAGAGGGGGTACTCTGAATGTGTGTGTGTGTGTGTGTGTGTGTGTGTGTGTGTGTGTGTAAGAGAGGTTTTAAATTCATAGGTACCGTGCCAGGGATCTAGTCTCTTTCGGATGAATTGTTGTTTGCTAGGGGATTTCTGGAAGAGGTGGCATCAGAACCACCTGCAGAGGAAGCTGCTGCCTGCCAGAGAGAAGCCCCTGCCTTGCAGGCATGGAATAGGTGTTCTGTGTGCAGCAGCGACTTCTGCCTCTCATGCATCCCAGGATGCACAGTTCCTGGATACTCAAGAGGGGACAGATGTGGCTGAGTGGTCCATGAAGAGGACAATGACTTCCATTCCTGTCTGTAGTTATAATGTTCTCATTTAAATATCCTATGAAGTATTTTCTATTTTTTCCTTTTAAAATTAGACTTATTTATTTATCGGGATAAATCTCTGCTGCCCTCTGCCTCCAGAGGTTCGAGTCTCAAGGAACGAGCTGTGGGCAAGGGCAGGCTGGGATTTATTTATGGCTGCCCCGGGTTTTACTGGGGTCTCCATAAAATCTGTTCTTTGGGTCAGGAAGGTTTATGGCTGGGCCCTGCTTGGGGAGTCTCGGATTCTGTGTGTTGGTTTGTCATTTTGAGAAAAACCACAAGTTTGTTTTGCTTTGTTTTAAACAAAGGAATGTCAGGATTTGTGGGAGCTGGAGAGGGCTGCATCCTCAGAGAAGGGCCTTTCCAGCCTTTTCCAGGGCATCCTCAGAGGAACCGAAGCTGCCGAGAGTTGGCGCAGATCATTTGATGTTACCGCGACTTTCAGTCAGAAAACAGATTTTCAATCTGTGTGTCCATTTCTCTCTGAGGCACAGACATGGAGAGACAAGGTAGCAGACTGGGTTGGGGCGTTCTCTGCGCCCAGGCTGGATGGCTCTCACATTGTGACACAATTAGAACTATTTTGCCTGAGTAGAATAAAGTGTCTTTGTGGGCAAATAAATGCCCAGTGACTTAGAAATTATTTTATTTAATGGGTACAGGTATTTTGCCTGCATGTGTGTCTGTACATGTGTGCCTGGTTCCCATGGAGGTCAGAACTGGAACTAGAGAGTTATAGACCTTTGTGAGCTGCCATGCTGGTTTTGGGAATTGAACCCAGGTCAACCGAACCCACAAGCATGGCTAGGGCTCTTAATTGCTGAGACATCTCTCCAGTTCCCAAGCGTCATTCAAGGATGACTGTTTTTAAAGATACCTGAATTTCAAGGTGGGGAGGGAGTGGGCTCATGAATCATGAATCTCACTGTGAAGGGGAAATAGAAAAGACATCGCTATTGGGTGGGAGGGTTGGAGGAGAGGTTGGAGATGGGAACAGGAGGGATCAGATTGGGGGAAGAGAGAGAGAGAGAGAGAGAGAGAGAGAGAGAGAGAGAGAGAGAAAAGGGAGAGAGAGATTGGCAATATCTGTATTAGACACCAAACCCTAAGAAATGAAAAGCTCAGTGCCAG
>LOJH01000288.1:29621-45435 GCA_001685095.1 Ellobius talpinus | reverse complement strand
GAGAGAGAGAGAGAGAGAGAGAACTGGGAGGAAAAAAATAAAAAATTAAGCTGCCTGAAATATTTCTGGCTCTGTGCCTCTGGTGTCACCCACATCCCTCTGGTGTCACCCTACACACCAGCTCCTTTCTTTTCCGCAGTGTAAATGAGTGAGCAGTTTACCTCTGGGCCCTGGAGGACTCACCAGGCCGGTGCTCTGCCTCTGAGCCACGTTCTTGGCCCCTTTCTTCTTTTCACTTTGAGACTTGCTCTCACTAAGTTGCCCAGACTGGCCTTGAACTTGCCACCTTCCTGCCTCAGTCTACCAAGTAGCCAGGACTGCAAATTTTTGTAATGCAAATGTCACTTAAGCAATATTTCCTGTTCTCCTATGAGACCAGAACAAACAGACTTCGTGTGCGATGTTTATGCAGGCTGATGGGATCTGTGACCTACATACCTTCTGAAAACAGATTGTATATGTGTGTGATGTGTGTGTATGCAGATTGTGTGTATGCACACACATGTGCATATACAGATTGTGTGTCTGCATTTATGGATCTAGATTGTATGCAAGTGCATGTGTATGTGCATATATGGGTGTGTTGATGCATGTATGTGTGTGTGTATATGTATGTGTGTGTATGTATGTGTGTGTGCAAATGACCTTGGGGGACCTGAGGGGAAAGGTGAGGCAACCCAGATGTCCAAAGAAGTGGACAAATATAAAGGAAGAAAGGAGCCGGGCCCCTCAAGGTGGTAAACTAGAGGGGCGGCAGCAGCAGAGGTGAGAGCACTGGTGGCCATACCCTTGTCTCAGGCACCTTACTGCAACCTATGTCTGACAGGACACAGAAGAGGATCAGGAGACATCCTGTGGGCCAGAGGGAATGCCAGGGAGTAAAGGATGACCAGAGGAAAAGAGCGGAGCCCTAGAATCAAGACGAGAAAGCCAGGTGTAGAGCATGCTTGTGATGCCAGGGCTGGGGAGGTGGGGACAGTGGCACACTAGGCTCCTTGGCCAACTGAGTCTAATTGGTGAGCTTGAAAGCGGAGGAGCTGTCAGTCCACAAGGCTGATGTGCTGGAGGAATAGCTCAGGCGGTGGTTTCTAGCCCTCAGAGCATGTGCATAGGTACTCAGGCTCCACCCACACACACACAAACACACACACACACACATACACACACGCATGCACGCACGCGCACACACACGTAGGCACGTGCATACAGAACAAAAGGTAGCTTGTTTTTCTTCAACAGCCCAATAAGGTAAGCTAACAAAGTCAGTGTGTTTAAGGTGCCGTCCTGACACTGAGAAGCACTGGCAAGAGCAGGTGAATGGCAGCAGCACCCACTTGTGGCTGTAGTGTCCCAGGCACCAAGTACACAGACCAACCTCTTCCTCCCCACAGACTCCACAGAATGAGACCCTCAGGAATCCTGGACCTTTGCACGCTTTGTCCCGGTCCCCAACTCTAACCGGGCAAACACCTTCCCACTCCCCAGGTCTAAGAAGGTGAGTTCTCAGGATTCCTAGCAGAATTAGAACCTTCATCTTTGAGCAAGCTTATCTGGTCTTAAAGATACACTTGGTTAGCCAGGAACGTCTCCTCCTATAATAGAAGGTCACCATTCTGATGCTGCAGAGGGCTTGGGCCTGAAGAGTGGGTACCCCACTTCCATCTCAGAGACACTGTGACAAACACCCCATCCCTAGGCAGCTGAGCCTGCTGCATCCTTCCCCCACAAACCCCAGATGTGGGTGGCCTGGGGGAGGGTCTGCACACCAGGATTCCCAGGCCACCCAGGGAGAGGGCTGGGCCTGAGCAAGCCATGTTCTGTTCTTAATGGACTCAGCTGGTAGGGCTCATGGGAAGGGTCGACTTCTCATCAAATCCCGGCTGGACAAGTATCAGACACCAGTCATAAGTCTCCCCTAAGTTTCCACTCCCTCCCAGCAGCCCAGGGCTGACTTAGAAGTGCAGTCAGTACAGACCCTGGAACAGTTAGGACAGCCATTCAGAGCTTCTCTAAAACCAAACAGCCAAGGATGCTCAGGACAGCTCCATTAGGGAGACTACCTCCCACACAAGCCAGACTCATCACAGTCGTTCTGGGCCCATCCTCAATGCCCACCCAATGCAGTATCAGTCTGAATCAAAGAGAAGAGGCAGTTTCCTGAGATACTCCCACGACATTCATATAAGGACAGAACCCTGCTCTCAGGTCTCCTTCCTCTAAGGCCCTAGGCCAACAGCATCATCTATATCCAGTCTCTGGCTTTGCGTGTATCATGGGGACAGGAAACGAAAGTGGTTAAAAAAAAACTCTTTCAGGATGGGGAAGGTGAAAGAGCTGAATGTTTTACCATGTGTGTATGCCTTCGCCTACCAGGTGGGCTAAAATTAACACTTGGCAAGGATGTGCAAGCGATCTTGGGAGTGCAGACTTCTCTAGGTTTGATTAGGTTTGGCTGAATCTGCTTAAAGCAGACATGATGGCTGCTGGGTAATCAAGAAGTGTTATTCCCCCCCAGAGATATACACACCAGGAAGATGGCCAACATGTATGTGCCCAAGAATGTAAAATACACCCTAGGCATGTGGCCCTGGGTAAGAAATGCCGCCAGTGACCCTTAGGAAACAAGGGACACAGCCTATATAGTACTGAAGATGGGCCAGTCCACCGAACGGTGGTGCCTGAGGACTGTAGACCTTCTGATGCCATTCACATAGCCCTCCAACAGACCCTCAAAGACTAGGAGAGCTCCAGCTTTTGGGGATATAGGGGCTGTGATCAGGAGAGGCCCAGGACTTCCACGGTCCTTGTCCCACACTAATCTGGATGCTGATAAGGGATGCACAGGTGCATTTGTTTCTTGATTCTTCCACACAGAAAGTTTGGACTCCTCTCCGCATATCATACAGAGCAGAAGGTTCTGGAAGAATAATCTATGAGCATCTTGACTCACTAGATGGCAATGGAAAGAGGTGGATTTCCTCTGGAGGATGGAGGCCACACCTGCAGCTTACTGGGTAACCATGGCAACCCATTCCCCTCTGAAGACTGGGGGTATAGAAGGCACACCTTTAGTGAGAGTGGATCTCTCTAAATGCTTAGGATCCCAGAAAAAAAATATACAGGTGCCCAACATAGGTTGTGAGACTTTGCTCTGCCCAGAGTATCCCTGTGAATGAGCTATGGATGAGGGAGCTGTGAAGACCAGGGCAGAGGACTCAGTGAATAAAGGCACTCAGCATCAAGCCCGGTGACCTGGGTTTGACCTCTGGGACTCACATGGTGTCCTCTGCCCTCCACATATGCACACATACACATACCATGGTACATGTACACACAAATAAATGTAATATAATTTTCTTTTAAAGAAGCATGCTCTAGAGGCTGACAATCCCAGGTCACAGGGTCTGGGAGCAATACTTGGTTTGTGTGCCTCAGTTTCCTTGTCTGTAAATGGAAATGTGGTGGGGAGAGGCACCCCACATTCTTAGCTCAGAGCCAGCCACAAAGTGAGAATGTTGTAAATGTCAGCCCTTGAGACAGCTCTGAGCTCTTTCCAGCTGTGGCATCCCTGCACTGGGCTCTGAGGAGCTTTGAGGGAAGTCTGGAAGCCCAGACATCTCGCAAATGAGCCACAGCATCGTAGCCTCCTTGGCATAGAGAAGCTTCCAGAAGTCATCTGATGTAAAACAGGAGATGGCTGAAGAGCCCGGCATGGTCTTGGTCTGTGGGGCTCTGGCTTCCTAGCAATCCTACTCTTCCACAAATGATCCTGTGAGGTTGGGACAGTCCCTTTCCCAAGGCAGTCCAGGCCCCTCTGCTGTCCTGGCTTATCTCCTGTCGGGCCAATAAAAAGATTTGCAACAGTGAAATGGATCCATGTGCGCCTCCCTTCCTTCTCAGGGTAGTGTGGGCCCCAGGGGGTGGACAGAAACCTAGGGAGACTATTGGCTGAAGACTGGAGCTGAGGAAGAGAGAGGAGGATGTAGGATTTGTTTGATATTTGTTTTTTGTGCGGTTTGTGTGTGTGTGTATTTTCCGTGTGTTTATGAGTGTTGTGCTGCATTGTTGTATGTCTATGAGTGTGTATATAAGTGTATGTCTGTATGTGAGTGTGTATGTGCTGCGTATGTCTATGGGTGTATGTATGCACGTGTGTGTATGAATGTATGTGTCTACAAGTGTGTGTATGTATGAGTGTGTATCTGTATTTTAGTGTGTGAGTGTGTGTGCCTGATGTGTCAGAGATGACTAAAGCCTCCAAAGTTCTCATTGTGATCATCGCCTCTGCTAGCTGATTTATAACTTTATATCACTAAAGACCTAACTAAAGTAGCTTAGGGAAGGGAGGATGTACTTTGACTCGCAATTTGTGGGTCAGGTCCATCACAGGAAGGCAGGAATCACAGGGCATCACAGTCAGGACGCAGAGAGACAAGGATGCTAGTGCTCAGCTCACCATTTTCTTTTTGTTCTGTCTGAGACCCTAGCCCAGGGAATGATGCCCCCACATTCAGGGCAGGTCTTCCTCTTTCAATTAACACAAAAACTCCCTCACAGACAGGCCCAGTTTTTCCCATGGTGACTCTAATTCCTGCCAGGGCTGAGTCAGCCCCCAAGCAGCTTAGGAATGAGAAGGGTTCCCTGCTCATTTTGTCCAACAGGAAACTGAGAACCCAGGACACTGGGAGTTGGTTGTCCTCAGCCTGACTGGGGGGGGTCAAGCTCCAGCAGGTGCCTGTGACACTGGCTCACAGCACCTTATGATGTGGGTATGGCTTCTCTGGTTCCCAGAAACTCATCAGAAAATAACCTGGACCTCATCTAGCAAGAGTAAAGGTTCTGGGTCCCACTCAGGGGACTCTCCTGCAGGAGCAAAGGTTCTGAGTCCCATGCAGGAGACTGTTGGTAGAGGCTGCTTGTTTGTTTCCCGGTCACCCAGACCCAAAATAACCACACAGAAATTGTATTAATTAAAACACTGCTTGGCCTATTAGCTATTATGAACATTTCTGGCTACCTCTTATATCTTAAATCAACCCATCTCTATTAATCTGTGCAATGCCACGTGGTTGTGGCATTGATAAGGTTCTGTCTGGCATCCGGCGTCTGTCTCCTGTGGCAGCTACATGGAGTCTCCCTGACTCTGCCTGCTCTCTCCTCCTCTATCTGATTGGAATTATCACCTTTCTCTATTCTGTGTTGTAATAGGCCCAAAGCAGCTTCTTTATTAACCAATGGTATTCACAGCACACAGAGAGGAATCCCACATCAGGGCACTGTCCTGCAGGAGCAAAGGTTCTGGGTCCCATGCAGAGGACTGTCCTGCAGGAGCTCTGGGATCAGCAGGACCAGGATCCCATGGAGACACGCTGGTGTCCTGGATGGGTGGGACCATCAGTGAAATAAAAGCTTGATCCCACCCTGCCAACATGGTGGGTTGGTTAGGACCAGTGCTTGGATGGCAGAATAGGGGAGTCTGGGTGAGTGTGGGAGCATCAGTACTCAAGCTTCTGTGAGTCTAAACACATTCTAAAAATGATGGTGCTGAAATGACCAGTATGACTGAAAAGGCAAAAGGGAGGAACTAAGAGGGGAAAAGAGAGAGGGAAGGACAGAAGTGGGGGGGCTGGTGCCCCTCATCTTAGTGTTGGCTGCACATCTCATTGCATAACTTTCCTGAATGCTTGAATCATGTTTAGAGGTCAGAAAGGGTCAGAGGCTAAGGGTCATATGTTCCTCATAAAAATCAAGTCTTCTCCCAACATGGCCTCGGAGTGTGCCACTGAGAACACAGTGGTTGGAACTGTAGGGTTAGTGTTGGGAAAAGAGATCAGGGAAACAAAACGGAAGGGAGAGCAGAGGGGTCTGATAGATGCCTACCCAGTTGGCATTCCCTTCATACCACCCTGAGGCTGGGCTGTCACCTCAGCCTACAGGCCTCCCAGAAACGTAGAGCAGGGAGAGTGTGGGGATGGTTCAGAACACGAGACACACGCTTCTCCATCAGTTCTTTAAGACACCAAGCTGGAGCCCAGCTTTGAGGCTGAGGCAGGAAGGTTTAAAGTTCAGTTCAGCCTGGGCAACTTAGTGAGACCCTGTCTCAAAATTAAAGGTAAAAAGAGGGTTTGGAATCTGCCCAGTATTTACCAAGCATACATGGGGAACTGGTATTGTTGCAGTACTGTAGAAGGTGAAAAGGGGACCAGAGCCAGCGGTTGATTTCCTCAAGAGTAGGTTCTTGCCATCCTACATTCTCTTTGTCAAGCAACTCTTCTTGGCCTCCTGGCCTGACCATGGAAATGTGCTGACTCACAGCTGTGCCACCCCTGGAAGCTCGGCACTGGGAAGTGGCAAGTACCCCAGCCACATACTCGAGAATCCCATCTGAAGAGTGGGCAGCCAGCCCAAGCACACCTCGTGAAGAAGCTGCAGCCCCGCAAGGAGCCAGTGGGGCCCATCCTGTAGTCCTAGCCACATCGACACCACAGCACTTTCTCCCAGAGCTCAGAAATGCTCAAATCGGACCAAGGCCATGGATCAGGGCAGACTGGATGAGCCTCCGTGGCTTCCTGGGTAGAGGACAGTCTGCCGCTTCCGGCTTCAGAGCATTTCAGGAGCAGAGTGAACAACCAGCAAAGCTCCCAGGTAGATGCAGAGCCCAGGAGGTCGGGCATTCTGCAGGGGATTGGCCCTTTCTCTAGTCTTGGCCTCCTGGCTGCAATCAAGCAGGAAGAGCCACAACTAGAGATCAGGGTTCAGGAGGAGAAGATGGATAACTGAGGCTGAGCCACCTCCCGGACAGCTGTTCTGGGACTCTTGAGGCTCCACTTTCCCCCATCTCTCCAATAGCTTGGGGAGGTGGTGTCCAGGAAGCAACCCTGACTGTTCCATTCCAGATTTGTCTGCAAATCATATATGTCCCTGTGTTCATATATAATCCACACAATAATGTCTCTCTGTTTCTCTGTCTCTGTGTCTCTGTCTGTCTTTCTCTCACACACAGATGACTCAGAGAGACAGACCCAAGTGCTCACCTCCTTCTGTCTTCTCATGTGCAGCACTTATTGAGTTCCCTGCAGAGACTCATCATTGCATTGGGTCCCAGGAGTAGGGCATCAGGGAGACACAAAAGATTGGCCCTGCTCACCAACAATATCAACACCAGTAATATGAACGCCAATATCAGCAACACCCTCACCATGAATATGATGCCAGAATAACGGATAACAATATTAGCAACAACATCAACGCCAATACCACCATCATGAACACTATCACCACTAACAAAACCAATAACAACGTATAGCTCGTCTCAGTTGTCAGCCTGACACACCTAGGAAGAGGAACCCTCAGCTGAGGATTTGTTTCCATCAGACTGGCCTGTGGGCATGTCTGTGGGTCATTTTCTTGATTGCTAATTGATGTGAGAGGGTCCATCCCTAGGCTGGTGAGCCTGGGCTGTATAAGAAAGGTATCTGGGAACAAGCAGTATTCCTTGGTGGTTTCTGTTGCAGGTTTCTGCCTGGGGTTCCTGCTCTGACTTCTCTCAGTGATGAGCCATGACCTGGAAAGATAGGATGAAATGAACCCTTCCTCCCTCTGTTGCTTTTGGTCACAGCAACAGGAAAGCAAATTAGGAAAAATAACATTACCATCAAAACCCACACAACCAACGCCAATATCAGGCAGCACACAGCCCTAACACTAATACCAGCATCAGCATCAGCATTTCCACCACTGATAGTGCCAACGCCACCAGTCACCATCACCATTCTAGAGAGGCCATGCCCTGCTCTAACTTACTCCATACTGGGCAGAACAGTGGGTTTCAGGCTGGGCATTGTGTTCCATTTTTATAAGCAGCTTCCCCCACCCCCGTTTTGAAGATGGAGGATGACTTTGCACTCGGGTGGGCATGAGAATACCACCATCTGCCTCATACCACCCACGTAGCACAGACTGACAAATGACTTATTCTGAGAGCAGAAAGGGCTGGACCCTATTTGTTTCTCCAGGCGAACTGAAACGGAAAGGGTACATAAGTTTTTTAAAAAATTATATTTTAAAACCATCCCAGACTCTGTGGGGTGCTTCACCTGTGGGCAAAAGGAGCTCCAGGTGGATGAAGTCCTGGGTGACTTACATGTTGTTAACACGAGTGTGGCCACGGCAAGGACTTCAATGCTCCATCTCCACGGGAGTGGCCAAGCCTCCTCTGGGTAAGACTCAAAGGGACGGCAAAGCATTCCTCTGGAGTTCACCTGTGACTGTTGACCGTGTGTACAGAAAATGGCCACCATGGCTTTCTCCCCCTGCATGTTTACGGCCTGAAGACCGCTTCCCTACAGAGACCGCTCTGAGGTGGGGACCCAGGGAACCAACAAGATCCAAAGACTGCTCCTGAGACGATCTAAACTTGCCTCCTCCATCCAGCTGTACGCCATAAACCCTTCCTCCTTGTTCAGCTGTCTGCAATAACCCTGCCTCCTGTCTGCTCGATTCTATATAATAAACACGCTGAGCTTCCGGGCTGCTGCGGTTTCTCCATCAGAGATTCCATTCCAACCAATCCCAGCTTTTCTGTGTGTCCATGTGTTTGCCTTTTCTTCATTCTCCTGCCACCCCTGGCCAAGCTGGTACCTTGAGTCATGAGGATGAAGCAAGATTTAAGAACCCATCACATAGCTCAAACCAAGGAGATGTAACTCCCTCACCCAAACTCCACAAATAAGTAGACACTCAGCCCTGAGATGGAGATGCCCCAACAGACCTGTGATCTGCGCACCCCAACTATGTTAGGAGCTGCCAGGCAGAGGACTCCTGATTATCCCAGGGGGTCCAGTCCGTCTCGGGCAGCTACTGACACAGCACACACCGATCGTCACCTGCCTGGCTACCATTTACCCTCAGGGCCCTGCCCCTCATCGATCCACCCATTTGTTCACCTGGCCTCACCCCTGCAGCTCAGCTCTGACTCTGCAGCTTTACCATGGCCAGCCACCTGCAGCCTCTCCAGCTTCTCTGGTCCGTTTGTCCATTATCTTATCAAGACAGAGATGCTCACACCCCTGTCGGTTTCCCAGCTTTGGCTTCCCAGGCCTCTTGAAACCCTTGAGGCCCCTTGAGGCCCCTTGAGGCCCCTTGTCTCTTCAACCTCTGTAGCTGTCACACAACTTACATAAAGATGTGTATGTATGTATATAATTATATAAATAGATAAATGATGGATAGATGATCAACTGATTGATAGAAGATGGATATATTTACTATTATTATTAATGTATAATATGCAAGCTGGGAATTAACATAAGTAATTAAAATTAGAATAAAAGAGTAATCAGTAAATTCTGGCATTATGGGAAGTCACCAGCCTGCTTGTCTGTGCTTCTGACATGGGCACACACCACAGTGGGCACCATTTGTGCAGCGCCTGGAATGCCCAGCCTATGTAACTGAAGCCTTCTCCTCTGCCAGGCAGAGGCATGACCTCTAGGCCACAGGGAGAAGCCCTCACCCTGGCTGAGAACCCTACCTATACTCCACAAGGACTGAGTAGAGGGTCTGGGCATTGGTCCCCGGAGCCTGGGTCACCTGCCCCGTGCCACCCTCTCTCTTGTAGTCTGTGCTCCTGGTCTAAGTCTGGCACCTTCTCTGGCCTCAGCTTTCCTACATGCACTGGACAGATGGACTCATCAGTAGCCGTGGCTCTCACTCAAAAGTGACTTTGCCTCAGGGACCTTTCTGGTCTTTCCTCGGAGGGAGGGGCACATCTGATATCCAGAGGGAGGGAAGCAGCTAATCCTAATTCTCCTGAGCTGTATGGGAAGCTCCACTGTTAAGAATGGGGGCCAAGTTCCCTAGGCTGAGGAGAAAAAAAAAACCCAAAGATGTTGAAGCAGAATTCCCTGTCACAACCCCTAAAGGGGAAAAATTAAAAATCTTTTCTCTATTTTTCCCAGACCAGCCCCCAGATCACAAAATCTGTCACCCCTTAGGCCTGGGGCGAGGGGTTTTCATGAGTGACGGTGTTCCAGAGTGCAGACTCCACTTTCTGGCCATTGAAACATCCTCCTGTCCTGTGGATCCCACCCTCTTTCTCTTTGTTTTTTGTTGTTGTTGTTGTTGTTGTTGGTTTTTTCTCCTACTGCTGCCCTCAGATGGGAGCTGGACAAACTCTGGCGTGGGTTGTAAGGACGTCTTTATAAAGGGTCACACGAGATTTCTTACCGTGCTTGGAGCTGGGAGGGTGATGTATCGAGTTACTAATTCCCTTAATTGCATGTCTGGGCTAAAAACAGGCTCTCTTAGTTTTCCTAAGAAGTTACATTCTTAATGACATTAAAACATTGTGGTGAGTGAGGCAAAATGCTAACTGATGGATTTAGGGCCTGAATCAGTGTGCGGAGTGTTTACCTAAACTTGTTTACCCCTGCTGGGTCACTAGTCTCCAAGGTTCTGCCAAAACCAAGGGAGGAACACTGGTGTCAGATTCAGGACCTGGAGAGGGCTCAAGAATTTCTTTCGATTTTCGAGCCCCAGACTGAGTAGATGCTGCAATCATGCTGTAACCAAAGAAAGAATGTGCGCACCGGGCTGCAAGCCGATTCATCACTCTGGATTTCTACAGAGACCAGGCAGGGAAGAGATGCCACGGGGAGAGGAGGAAACCCTCTTGGGTTTGTGTCCTATGACTCTTTCCAATTCTGAAAGAAGCAAAAAACAGATAGAACTTTGAAAAGTCATCCTTAAGGTGCCAGGTTCAAAAGGAACACGCTGCTTTGAAGCTTCCAGAAATCCCCCCCTCCAGGAAGCCAGGAGCAGTATGTGGTCCAGATGTAGATCCTAAGGCCCCCAAACTCTGAGAAACTCACCCACTAGGACACAGCTTGGAGCAGAGACACCAGAATTCAATGTCCTTCAGGCTGAGGCCAGTAGCTCTGACCTCAGCCAGTGTACTCCCTGCCTGGGAATCTAAGGTGAGGTTGCAGGAGACAGTCATCGGGAAGAGAAACAGCAGCAGACCCTGACCCAGATGTCAAGGTCACTGTCATACACAGATCCCTGGCCCTGATAAACTGTCACAACGACTTCACCAGGCATCCTTCCTTTGGTGGTTCTGGTCCTCCATTCCTTGCCCCCTCTCTCAGCCCCACCATAGAAGGAGCCATGGTTTCTGTGCTCATTTTCCATTTTTATTGTAGACAATCGTGGCTGGAAAGATGGCTTAGTGGATGAAGTTTGTCTTGAAGATCTGAGTTCCATCCCCAGAACCTATACAAAAAAAAGTATGGCACGGTGGTTTATGCTTGTAACCTAAGCACTGAAGAGGTGGAGGCAGGAGGATTCCTGGGGACCAGTTAGTCTATCCTAATCAGTGAGATCCAGACTAGGGAGACCTGTCTTTAAAAATGGTGGAAGGCCTAAATATAGAGGTGAGGGCCTTGGTCCTGCCTCAAAGTGATGTGTCAGACTTTGTTGACTCTCCAGGGAAGCCTTACCCTCTCTGAGGAGTGGGGCAGGGGGAGGGGGGAGTTTGGGGAAGTGGGAGGAGGGGAGGGAGTGGGACTGGTATGTAAAATGAGAAAAAATGGGTTTAAAAAAATGGTGGATGGCTCCTAAGGAGGACACCTCTGTTTGACCTCTGAATTCCACATGCACATGCAGACATGCACACATATCAGACACATGCACAGACATCAAAACAGTAACACACATTCACACACATACAGATAATATAAAATAATAAAATAGACAATGCATTGTCAAAACCACAATACTTCAGACCCAACTCCACATACATTTGGGTATTATTGTTATTGGTACATGATCTTACCATAAAGCCCTGACTGGCTTGGTACTCGCTGTGTAGCCCAGGCTAGCCTTGAGTTTATGTCAATTCTCCTGCCTCAGCTTCCCAAATGATTATATTACAGGTATGGGCCACCACATCCAGTTTGGCTTCATATGTATTTTACTCTGAAAAAGAAAAGAAAAACCCTATGAAGCAGTGCTGAACTCTAGCAAGCGCCACAACACAGGTAGGTGGAGGGGCCTGGTGTCCACGGCTCACTGAAAAGCACACCCAAAGTTAGAGTTATTGATGGACAGAAGGGGACATGGAGGGTCAGATGGGTGGCGAACCAGGCAGGCAACCTTTCAAAGTCACAAATAAATGGCAGGTACCTGAGTGTTCCTATACAGATCTTCATAAACCTTAATTACAATTATTTACTTATTTCCTTGCTTGCTTGTTGGGGGTGTGCCATGGCACACACGTGGAGGTTATGGAGCAATTTAAAGGTGAGATAAGGTCCAGGGTTTGATCTCAACTCATCAGGCTTGGCAGCAAGCGGATAGGCCCTTCCTGGGCAGCTCCTGAAACTTTCTGCATGTTACGAATTTTCTGACTTTCCAAAATGGAGACTGCAGACCCTTTATACAGATCTAAAAGGTACATGTCCACGCACTAGACTTCACAGCCTTGCAACTTCCTCCATGCCAGTGCCCTATCCACCCATCTTTTAAGACTCCTCCACTAGGCTGCAGCCTGAGCATGTGCCCTTCAGTGACGACAATGCGAACTAAGAATCGCTTAGTGCTTGCTCTGTGTCACCTGCCGTCCTAAATGCCTAGCCGGTATGCTGACTCGGAAAACACTTCCATAATCTACAGGCCTGCACATGTATCCTCTGCAGGATGGTGAAGTTGTCAGCTCCGATTCACAGATGCTGAAGGTGGGGCTCGGAGAGAGCGATTAGGTAGTTTGTCCAGTGTTACTCAGAACCTCAGGGCGGGCGGCACGGCTCAGAGGACTCTGGGGACTATGGTGGGGGGTGCTGCACCTGCCTTGTGGGACTCAGGCGTCCGTGTTTGGAAGCGTCTCTCAGGTTTCCTCATCCTTTTCACGCTTTCTCAGCTCATGCCCCTGGGAACAAGCCTGCTCTAGACTCTCACCACCGAAACCCACTCTGAGGTAAGTGACAGCCCCACAGGCTTCTGAGAGTCAGGAGAGCACCACTGATAGACCCCCTCAGAGAAAGGGGATGGTGGTGTTCGAGACTGGTCAAACAGGCTCCTCGTGTTCAGAATGTTTTCTGAGTGAACTATGGATTTGAACTGGATTCCTGGGGTTATCCACACCTCTGGGGTTCTCAGTGAGGGTGGATTGGAGAACAGCCACCAAAATCTTACAGGAAAGAGACCAAAAGAGATAGAGAGGATGCTGGGTAAAGAAGTCACTTGAATCTCATTAGCCTCAAAGGCTATTGAGACATTTCCCCAAAGGCCTAGAAAGGGATGATGCTGAAGGTGGGGAGGGGATTGTGGGGCATAATGTGCCTAAGTGTGTGTGTTTGCAAAACTGTGTGCACATGTGTGTGTTTGAATGTTCTCAGATGTGTGTGAATATGCCTAAGGGTGTGCTTTTGCATACGTGTGTGCTTGTGCCTGTGTGTGTGCATGTGCATGTGCATGTATGCATGTGTGTGAATGTTCTCATAAGTGTGTGTATGTGCATGTATGCATATGCCTGTGAATGTCCTCATAAGTGTGTGAGTGCATGAATGCATGTGTGTGTGAATGTTCTCCTAAATGTGTGTGCATGTGTATGTGCGTGTATGCGTGTGCGTGAATGTTCTCATAAATGTGTGTATGTGCACTTGAGCATCTAGATTTAGACTCACAACATCTAGAAGAGAGCAAACACTGAAGACACACAGTTTACAACCTGTGTGTAGATTGTGCCAAGACCCTGTGATAAGGGGGAGCTCCTGGCCCTACGGTCTGGGCTCAGAGAGAAGACAGAGGGTTGTCCAGGCTGGCAGCCCCCTTCCTGATGCCCGCTGTGTCATTTGCAGGTCATTACAGAGACAGCAGCTCAGCTAAGTCTTTTCTGACTCACCACAGTGGAACTGAGGGCTGTAAACCTTCCAGTGAAACCTGCCTTCCTCGGGAGCCACCAGGGTCAGGGGACATTTAGGCGAGTTCTCAGCCCTCCTCCTCAGGGATGATGATTGGGCAGAGCTAGAAAGAGCTAGTCTGGTTTGGGGGTGGGGGTGCGCACGTGTGTGCTGTGAGTGTGTGGGCGTGTGTTGTGTGTATGTGTGTTGAAATTACAAACTTCCCCAGGCTAACGTGATATGCAGGGCAGGCCTGCCCGCCGCCGTGGGTGGTCTTCCTTGAGCCCTCTGGAGGGGGATCGGATGGAGCGGGACATGAGTTTAGCAACATTTCCAATGGGGTAATGACAGCCATAATGATGGCTGTCCCGCTTGGGAAGAGGAAATCAAAAAAGCCTACACAGCGACAAAAATAAACAAGCATGTAACGTCGGCCCAGGGAGGCCGGCCTGTTCTGAACTTGGAGAACATCAAAGCAGGACTGGTTATCGGCCATCCCAGGCTCCAGGCTCCACTGCGTCCTGCCCCTCACTTTTATCAGTCTTGTGGATATGCCCAGGAACTCACAGCAGCACAGCTGTGGCTGCCCTGCAAGGGTTCTGTTTCTGGGGACGCTCAGACTGCAGCAGATAGGAGAAAGGGCTTTGGATGACCTGCAGTGTTACAGGGACAATGGAGTCACCTACACATAGATTCCAAATTCTGAACCACAGAAAGCAGGCTGACTTTGAAAAGCATCCAGGATGGAGCATCACAGCTGGGATGGGACATGCATCCTCCAGCTCACATTTGGGAAGGAACACATATCCTCAGCAGCTTGTCCTGGTATGGGCTGCATGGCCCTGAGCCAGGGGCCTCCCCTCCTGTTCAGATGGGGTGAATTACACCCAGCATTCAGGCAGTCCATGTGTGCCCAACGTACACCATGACCAGACATGGCATGGGGTTCCAGGAAAAAGGTGAAGAAATCTGCTCCCCACCCCCGCCAAAATAGGACCAGAGAGATGGCTCAGAAGTTAGAACACATACCGCTCTACTGCAGGAGCCAAGTTTGATCCTCAGCACTTACGTCAGGGGGCTCCCCATTGCCTCTAACTCCGCCTCTGACCTCCACAGACAGCACACGCATGAGGCACAGATAACATAGACACAGACTTTTAGTCTACACGACTAAAAGTAAAGCCCATCAAATACTGAAGAAATCAGATTTTTCAAAACTGCTCATGATCCTTAGCCATCAGGAAAGTGTAGATTAAAACTTCATTGGGATTCCCTCTCCCCCAAGTCAGAATGGAGATCAGTAAGAAAACAAATGGTGGAGGGGACATGAGGAAGCAGAACTTTGTCCTCTGCTGAAGGGAATGCGACTGTCCAGCCTGGAAACGGGTCGGCCTAGACGCCCATCGGCAGATGAGTGGAGGGAGAAAATGTGGTACGGGTACCCAAAGGAGTCTTGCTCAGGTGCAAAGGAGGAAATGATGCTACCTGCAGGGAAATGGACAACACTGGGAATCCGCACATTCAACAGAGTGAGCCAGACTCAGGAAGGAGAGACCATGGGTTTTCTCACACATAAAATCTAGATGTGGAATTAGGAGGACCATGGGAGGAAAGAAGAGAGACGGAGGAAGGGGAGGAGGGAACAAAAGAGGGAAAGAAAGGTCGACACCTGGGTCTGGAGAGATGGCTCAGTGGTTAAGGGGACCCAGGTTCAGTTCCCAGCATCCATGTGGTGGTTCACAGCTCCAGAGGATCTGATGCCCTCTTCTGGTTTCCCTGGGCACTGCACCCAAGTCACACATCCAAGCAAGCAGACATTCTTAAAAGAGAGGCAAATAACACTTGACCTCTCTCATACAGTATATTATTTGTATATTATTATTACTATTATGATAGATGATAGATAGATAGATAGA
>LOJH01000288.1:16063-29544 GCA_001685095.1 Ellobius talpinus | reverse complement strand
AGATAGATAGATAGATAGATAGATAGATAGATAGATAGATAGAAAGAGACAGGCAGACATTATTTTGGGGGCAAGGAGGATTTGGGGCAAGGAAGAAAAAAATAAGATATAAAAGAGACCAAGGAGATGATAGGTATCCAAGCATAAAAATTTCATAGTGACTCTTTTGTATACTAACAAAATTAATAAAAATTTAAACAAACCAGGCAGAGGCAGGTGTGTGTCCCCGTGGTGATTGATGACTGTGACTGTTGACAGTGGTAGACACAGAAGCCTACACATCAAACGTGGTCAGAAAAAAATAAAGACCTTAAGGGCTGTTTGTGTGCTTTCTCGACACTGATAACTTGCTGTGATGCAGAACTCGGTTGGGGCCATCGGGGAGAGTGGCAGGACACATCCCAAACACATCACACCCCTCTCGGGTCCTTCTCTTACTGTAGATACAGCTGAAAGGAAAACTAACTAGCAGGACTCTGCCCTCCTGGGCTCAGGTCCTGGCAGAAATGTCTACACTGGCATCTGAAACAGCAGCATTGGATGCAAAGGGTGCACATAGAGGAGACCGCTGTGGCCATTTCCAGGGATGCCATATGCCCAACCCAACCCTAGCAGCCATTTGAAGCCCAGTGTGGCCAACTGTGTCCCCTTGGATGCTCTAGAGACATCCATCAGCCTCCAGGTATCCCAGGTGTCCCTTGGCTTGTGGCCACATCCCTCCGTGTTCATGTTTCCATTGCCACACAGTTTTTCCTGTTTCTGTGCCCTCTTCACTCCTCTCCTAGGACACTAGTCAGTGTCCTTAATCTTGGATGGTTTCATCAAGGTCCTAAACCAGGCAGAGGGTGGTGGTGGTATATCTTTAGTCCTAGCACTTGGGACACAGAGGATCTCTATGAGTCCAGGCCAGCCTGGTCTACATAGTGTGTTCCAGGCAAACCAAGGCAACATAGTGATTCCCTGTCTAAATAACAACAACAACAACAACAACAACAACAATAACAATAGTACAATTAATAAACCATCTCTGCAAGAACCCTTTTTCTAATAAGTACATCTCCGGGTCACAAGGTTGGATGTGAATGTGTCTGTGTTGTGAGGGCGTTTCCAGAGAGCTTTAACTGAGTGAGCAAGACCCACTCTTGATGTGGGATTCCCCTCTGTCTGCCATGAATACCATTGGTTAATAAAGAAATTGTATTGGGCCTATGCATGGAATAGAACAGAATAGTAGGTGGGGAAAACTAAACTGAATGCTGGGAGAAAAGAGGCGGAATCAAGGAGAAGCCAGGAAGCCGCCTCTGGAGACAGGCATGCTGAAACTTTGCTGGTAGGCCACGACCTCGTAGTGAAGCACAGATTAATGGAGATGGGTTAAATTAAGATGTAAGACTTAGCCAATAAGAAACTAGAGCTAATGGGCCAAGCAGTGATTTAATTAATACAGTTTCTGTGCGGTCATTTCGGGGCTGAGCAGTCAGGAACCAACAAGCGGCCTCCTTTCAACACACTCTAACTGCAGGCAGCACCACTGCCTGGGCTGGGGTCCTGGACCAAATAAAAATGAGAAGGTGAGATGAGCACCAGTGTTCATCTCTCTGCTTCCTGGCTGTGCCTGCAGTGTGACCAGCTGCCTCATGCTCCTGCTGCCATGTCTATCCTGTCATGATGGACTGCACCCTTGATCTGAGAGCCAGTTAAACCCTTCCTTCCTTAGATGCTCTTGTCAGGCTTTGGTCACAGCAACAAGAAAGTAGCTAACACAGGTGCCATTAGCCCACTTCATGGATGAGGAAACAGGCTACACAGAAACTGATCAGGTAAGCGGTAAGGGTGGGATTTGAACACAGTCCAAGGATCCAGAGTGAAGACTTGGCCCACTCAAGGAAAGCCAGAACTCCATGGTGAACAGCTACATACAGGGGCACTCGGGTGTGCAGATACAATGCCAGAAGGGGGTTTCCTATACCCCTCTCTCCAAATACTGGTGCCTTCTCATGTCTCTCAGACCCAAGACACAGTCACCAAAATCCAGTTGTGGCATTCTTGGCCTCCACGCTCTGAGCTTGCTGCCTGACCTGATGAGACTTCTCTGTGCCCAGGCTCAGCTATGCAGGTTGGCAGGTCTTCAAGCTGACACACACAGATGTCTCTGATACACCTATCCCAAGGCAGATTGACTCTGTAGGTCTGGGGCTCCCAGGGAACCTGGTATAGCTGCTAAAGGGACTTCATGTCCAAGAGGCAAAGGGTTGGGACTCAGTTTTCCACCTTGGCTGCTTCTTAGATCCTCTGAGTTGATACAGAAAGAAACAAAAACACAAGATAATCCATTGTTACTCAGATGTGGAATCTGAATGACCAGCCGGACCCAGATATCAACACTTGAGGAACAATTCCCGCCATCCTCTCCACTTTCAAACGCTCTATGTCTTGGGTTTGCACCTATGAGCTAAGGACAAATGTCAGGAGTGGGCAGGGCAGCTGGGAGAATGAACAATATTCTTCAACACTCCTGTACACAGTGGGTCTGTGAGTGTTACCTGCTCTATTACTAGGTAATAACATTTATCACTGTCTTCTTCTTTTTCGTCGTCTTCGTCTTCGTCTTGTCTTCATCTTCTCTTCCCTTCCTCCTCCTCCTCCTCTTTTTTTTTCTTCTTCTTCCTCTTCTTCTTTCTCTTTTTTTTGTTTTTCAAGACAGGGTTTCTCTGTGTAGCCTTGGCTGTCCTGGAACTCACTCTGTAGACCAGGCCGGCCTCAACCTCAGAGATCCACCTGCCTCTGCCTCCCAAGTACTGGGATTAAAGACATGTTCCACCGCTGCCCAGTTTATGGTTGTCTCCTTAAAGGAAAGGACTCAGTAGAGAGACAGAGATGTGAACATCTAAGGAAGATCTCAGGCAGCAAAGCAAAGAGAGATTGGAGCAGGCTGACCTAAGGGCAGAATCAGCCAGTGAGTCCTGCATTGTGAAATTTGATAAAGATTTATGAGGTGTCTGGCACATTCATGGGGTGATGAGCCCCCCCATCGTGGTGGATGGAATTTTCACTGTAGGACATTTCTTCCCATCCTCTAAGGAAGCCCACAGGGGTCAGGACCACAATGGGGGTCTTTTGAGGCTACAACTACCTTGTTATCCCCCACGTGGGGTAACCGGGAAAGTGCACGTGCCTCTGTTCCAACATCATAGGAACTACTGTTCTGCAGCTTCAAGAATGGTTACTCATGAAGTTTTTAACCATCCTAAGACACAGTCACCAAGCTTCAACTGGGGTGTCCTTGGCTTGCTCCCTGAGAGGGAGCCACAGCTGCTGAAGACTGTGGCAGTTTCTCTGCCCTCTCACATCTACCACCATGTGCGAGACCCTACAAGTATTCTTCAGTGAATAAAGAAGGCTTGGGGATGTGATTAGATAGCAGTTTCTGAGGCTGTTTGTATTCCAGCTTCTTCTTACTGCCCACTGGCCTTCTTGCTAACACCAGGGACTGGAAGAATCTTATACTTTTCCCATATTAATTGATTGGTTGATTAATTTCTGTGTATGCAGCACCCTTTTGAGAGCCACAGGACAGCTAACAGGGACTTATTTCTCTCCTTCCACCATGTGGGTGCTGGGAATTGAACTCAGGACCACAGGTTTATCAGCAAGCACCTTTTCCCACTGAGCCATCTCACTGGCCCAATTCTGCTCTTTTTGTTTCTTTTTAAAACACGATTGTTAGGTGATTTTAAATGACATGTACATCTTGATTTATGCTTCCATGGGGCAGCCCCACCACGTCCATACAATAATTCACACCTTCTCAGAGTTAGGACATTTGCCCTCCTTGTCCTCTTTGATCTCCCAGCAGCCTGGTCAGCTGATGCGTTCTCATCTGCATTGCCTGCTAGGGGCTACACAGGCAGCACTCACCGCTGCAGCTGGCTGGGAACCAGGCAGCCAGGACCAGACCTCTGGCTCGGTCAGCAGCGCCTTGTGGTCATCGTCCTCAGAGCCATCTGCCTGGACTCCCCGCCCAGGCTCCCTGCATTCCAGCTCAGGCTGCCAGGCTTTGAAGTGTGACAGCTCTGGAGTCCTCCAGGAGCCTGGACTCCAGGGGCCATCTGGCTCTGATCCCATAAGCCCCAGGGAGCTGGCAGGATACCTGGGGAGGGGGACAGCTTCCCCCACCATCCACAGCCCTCTTCCTGTCCTCAGTCTTCCCTATGTCCCCTCTTCTAGCCCTGATGTTTCTGAGACGCCACTCTGAAGCCCTCCCTGCCTTTCAGCCCCCACCCTAGCCCCCCTTCTCTGCTGCCCAAGAAGGGCGGAGCCCAAGGAGGGGCTGCCATGCTGCTCTGGCCAGCTCCGTTCCCATTAGGATGACTGTTGACAGGAACATGTCACATAGGAAGATGGATGCTGGCTTTGTCCCATAAGTCCTGGGACCTCGGAGCCAGAGGTGGCCCTGAAAGGCCTTTTCTCGGTAAATTACGACGTTTATTTAGCCCTTGAAAGGTTGTATACACAGCCCGCCTGTCCCCGATGAGGTGGCCACAGCCACTCCCTCCTGGACAGCTTGGGATGCGGGTGGGGCAGTCCAGATGCGCTTGCCCTCCAGGGAGGTGCTTCAAGCCAGCCTGTTTCCAATGCCCCACTTTGGGCATTTCCTCAGGAGCCCAGAACTCATTTTTCTTGCTCTCTATTCAATTGGGGGTCAATAATGCACTGTAACTTTACCACAGCACCAAGAGCCCCCAAGGCAGAGCCTCCACAGCAATCCACGCGGGTTCCTGGAAGGACCTCAAAGGTGTTCTTCCACAGGTGCCCACCATGTACTAAGTCCTTCAGCTAGGACTCAGCAGCCTCACTTTCAAGACAGGAAACTGAGGCTGGGAGAGAGAGGTAGGGCCTCTGGGGAAGGATGGCATCTGAACTTGAAGGGACTGCCATTTCTTGGGGACGGTGACTGCACAGCTTCTCTGGGGACCCTGCTGACCATCCCTCATTAAGATTGTCACCCAGAAACAGAGTGGCAGGGTGTATTCTCCTGACTGTAAGCTTAAGCAGATGGCCTGGGCCCCTCCTTCTCTCCTGTTCCAGGAGTGGGAGTGGGGAATGGCAGTTACTGGGAACCAGGCTACCTGTCCCCTACTAAAAACCCAGCGCAAACTTGGGTCCAGCATCTCACCAAATCTCTGAACCACAGGCGAAATTCAACAAAACCATGTGCACAATTGTCCCAGGTGTTAGCACTGCCCACAACTGCCAAAGTTGCCCATCTGCCGTGGACAGAGAGCATGCGATCTGTATGTCACATGGAGCAGGAAGGAGGAGGAACTGATTGTCACCCAAGTGAACCTGTAAAGGCTGTGGGAAGTGAGGGAAGCCAGACGCAGAAAAACCACACACTGAATAACTCCATTTACATAAGATGTCCAGAGCAGGCAAATCCATAGAGCAGAGACAGTAAAGTGGTTTCCAGGGCTGAAGGGAGGGTGGGAGGATGAGAAATGGTGTTTGTTGGGTCCCAGGTGTCTTTTGGGAGCTGACAGAGTTCTATAAATAGATAGGAGGCCAAGGTTAGGGACCATCAGGACATGGAATGTCATAGTGCTATGCCCTTAATGATGGTTACTCTGACAGCATGTCCCTATTCCTCACCAGTTAGAAAACTATTCACTATTAAGCTCCCCCTCCCAGCAGGAAATGGGCACCAGGGCCATGGTCAGCTGAATTAACAGCACTGGTTGCATTTTCTACAAGACACCAGGATACGAAGGTGCAGCTCCAACCACCGACAACCCCTAGTGCCCCGTGCCCCGCTTTCTGTATCACTATTACCAGGCTCAGGTACTTTTGACTAAAAGGCAAAAGGATCAGGCTCCCAACACTCATGGCCACAAAAGCAGAGTAGCCATTCCCCAAGGCCCAGAGCTCGGCTTAAGTCAAGCCTCTTGTCAATACACCCAGGGATTCGCAAGTCTTCTTCCAGCCATCTCTGAAGGCCTCCTTCCCTGCCCCTGCTCCCCACCAGGCCTTTCCAGCAGGTACAAGAAGAAGGGACATAGGCGAAGTCCATCTCAAGCCCTATAAAGGGAGCTGTTGAACCCCTCACGGAATAAATACCCGTTTCTTGTTAACGTAATGAGCACTGCTTCCGGGTCCCCCAAAGGGGCAAGATGGAGGTACTAGGACATGAGATCAATTATTTCCAAACCAAACTGGTGAATGGAATTCCCTGGTCCATCAACTGGCCAAAACATAAGTGGTTAAGAATCATAATGCCCAGTGTTGGTGAAGTCACAGAGGAAAGAGTGTTTTCAGATTTTGCTCACAGACTACCAAATTTACAGTCTCTCTGAGGCTTAATTTGGTGGTGTGTGCCAGGAGCTCCCAAAGGGTCCAGTCCCTGTGATCTGAGAACTGCTCCAGCTAGGATTTATGGAGGGAAGCAGAGGCAGGTCCACAGAGATGTATGTGTAAGGGTCTATGCGGGAGACTGTGCTATTGAGGTCAATACAGGAACCGGCTAAGTGTGTGGCCACGTGGGATAGTCTGCCCAGCAGTAAAACAAATGGCCAGCAGACACTGAAACTCAGCTTGGCCCAAGGCAGAGTCTCCTGCCCTCTCTGGACTTTGCCTTCTTTACACCGCAGGACTGGATTTTCAGTTTTAAAATGTATTCTTGAACGATGTTTCTGAAAATGAAAATGGCTGGGGCTTAGGGGTTGAAGCAGGAGGATAGTCGTGAGTTTGAGGCCAGCCTGAAATACATAGTGAGTTCATGGATAGCCTGGAATGTATAACAAGAGCATTTCAAAAAGCAACAGAAAATCATTCTTTTTTTAAAAAAAAGTTTGCCTTTTGATTATTATTAGGAGGGTGTGACACACAGCATGACTTGTGTAGTGATAACTATGTGGAATCATTTCTCCGTATCCACCTTTAGGGGGGTCCCAGAGATCAAATGGGCATCATCAGGCTTGCACGGCAAGGGCTTTACCCCCTGAGCCATCTCACCATCCGCCCTCCCCCAGATAAAGAGCTCTGGATTGCTCCGTCCTTTCTTAAGCTTGAAGGAGGGAGAACAGTTTACGCACTCTGGAACTGGGAAGTGGTTTGCTTCCCATCCTCGGGAGAGAAGCAGCCCAGGGCTCCGAGCTCAATTTCTGCCGGACCTGGCTGGCTGCAGCCCTGCCAGGACCACTTCATAGGAAGCTCTAACATTGGCTTACTGTCCATCTCTAGGCAGCATGCAACCTCGCACTCTCTCTGTGCCTCAGTTTCTCCAGATGTGCAGTAAGGCACTTCCTGATCAGCATTTCTGAGAGTCTATTTTCCCAGGTCCGTCAAAATTGTCAAAGTTTTGTCATTCCTGCTTGCTTATCTTCACACCTAAAAAGGTTTTCATTAGATTTATTTGTTTTATTTTATATGTGAGTGCTTTGTTGGCATGTATGTGTACCACATGCATGCTTGGTGCCCAGGGAGGTCAGAAGAGGTCATCAGATGCCCTGGAACTGGAGTTGTTATGGATGGATATGAACCACCACGTGGATGCTGGAAATCAAACCCTGGTCCTCTGCAAAAACAAATGCTTTCTTAATCACTGAGCCATCTCGTTTTCTTTTTTAAATCACTTCACTTTAATTTTAAACCAATATTTAAAAACCTTCCATGGTCTTGCAAGTAAGAAAGAAACAAATAACAACGTAACTATGCATTTAATGAAAATGAAAGCAGAATGGTTATTTTTTTTGTTTGTCTAGTTTTGTTGTTAATGTTGCGATTGTTGCTGTTTTTGTTTTGTTTTGGTTTTTGAAACAGAGTCTAGTGTAACTAAAGCTGACCTTAACATCACTGTGTAGCTGAGGCTGACCTAGGACATTTGGTCCTCCTACCTCTACCTGGGATTAGTGGGGTACACCACCAGGCCCATTTTATGCTGCGGATCAACCCAGGACTTTACGAATGATCAGATGAGTGGCTCTATAAACTGGCTTCAGTGCCCAGTCTAATGTTGCTGAATTCTCATGACAGGGCCACCTGGTGGACTTGGCCTCCAGACACCTCGCAAGAGGGACTGAGACACAGTTGTTCTGAAAAGGGCATTTGTCTTTGACTTAAAAAGAGAAGAAGAGAAGCTACCAGGCCACGGGGACATCATGGGCAGTTCCCCCACAGTTCAGTGGCAGGCCGTCCATGCAGAGGGTTTTTCCTTGTGCCCCCTGAGTCCTCAGCTTCCTGGACTGAGGCTGCCATGGTTTTCATTAGTTCACAGAACAAAGGAGGGTGCGAAGTTGTTTGTTATTTCACGTCAGCAGAATTAGTGGCGGCTTTACGCTTGGTGCTCAGTAGTGTTCCCCACTCCAGAAACCTGGCCTCCGCCAAGCCATGCAAATTGCTCTCAAATCTCTTATTAGGGAGGCTCTTAACTGTTGAAAGATCACAGGCCACCAAGGGGCCAGAGAAACCACAGAGACTCTGAAAGCAGGGCAGAATGCGGGCTAAGAGCTGGCTTCCCCGGGTACCCAGGGCTGAAAGGGCAATTTCCCAGGGACACTAGGCCTGAGCTCCACCCACAGCCCCACCCTGCATGTGGGGAGCACCAGGCACATGGTACAGATTCCTAAATAAATGGCCCAGAAAGGTTATGCGGCTCTGTAAGAAAACACCCTCACTCCTTCATCTCGAAAGGCTGAGCGGGGTTGCCGACAGAGCTCTTGCCTAGTGTGTGTGATGCCCTGGGAAAGCCTCAGCACAACAAGAATAAATGCATAAAATGCAGATAAGTAAAGCTCACTAAAAACTCCTGCATTGGCATTGTGGGTACATGAACCCAGCTGACAAAATTGCAGCCTCACAGAGCATGCTCTCAATGGTGCATCTGTATCAGGCACTGCTGTGTGAGGCGCAGGCGGCAGAAGAAGCAAGCATTTTTCAGCATGAAACGGGTGGATGCTGTCAGCATCCTGGCGAGGACTTTGTGCTGTAGCTATGAGAAGTGTTACCGAGGCAAATTATGTCAGAGGATTTCCCTGTGTTATTTCTCAAAACTGCATGCGGATGGGTAATGATGTCATAATCATTTTTCGAAAAGCACAACTATATTTTGCAGAAGCCAAAATAAGAATATGTAATAGTAACAGCAACTCCATCTCACTGAGAGGTAGGGAGCCAAATGATCAGGGCTGAGTCACACCACTTGGAGTTCACTACACAGCTCTACCAGGACGGACCACCAATGAATGACGCTGCCACCAGAGCCTTGGCGTTGTATCTGAAGGCTAATGACGTCACGCTTCTGTTATTTAACTCTTTGTTGTCGGTTTTACAGCTGCAGAAAGTTTTAGACAGCTGTGGGCTGGGCATCCAGGAGTAAGTCACTTAACCCTCTTGGTCACCCTTCCGAGGGGAGGAGACCCAGAAGGTGTCTGAGGGACATAGAGGACGTCAGGATCTCCCGCACACCACCCTCCCTGAGCCATGAGGCAGGTGGAGAGCCACATTTAGACCCTGGCTCTACAGAGTCCACCCCAACTGAAGCAAACCACAGAGGCATCTGTCCTGCAGCCACTCTGAGACTACAAGGTCCTATGTAGATCTTCCGGCCTCTCTGAGAGAAGCCTTTAGGCCTTCCAGGATCAGAGGTGTAGAACTCCCCTCCTCCCCACACCTGCTCAGCCTCTCCTTGTCCCAAGCCTCTGCCCCTGCAAAGGCTGACTTGGCATTTCCAGCTTATGTCTTTTCATCCCTGAGAACACAGGTCCCCCACTTCAGGGGGCCTCAGTACGGAGCCTGGGGCACAGAGGGAAGGACAGCCACACAGCCGGGTGACTGGTGTGAGCCAACTGATGGTAGAGGAGACTTGGGCCTCAGGAAGGACAAGAGGCGTCAAAACTAAAGCAATGACATGTAGCTCTGACTACCCCACCCAAGAAGCCATTTCTACCCTGCGCCACAGTCTTGCCTGCCCCTGCAGAGCACAGGAGCCCCATAAGCTGAAGGTGGGTTCTGGGGCTTTTCTAGCTGTGTGTCTTGGCACAGGTCATCTGGGCCTCACTAACGCCATCTGTAAAATGGGCACAAAATAATGTCTGGTCACTGGAAAATACTCAAAACTGTGACCCTCCAGCACAGCCCCGTTCAGTAGCTGCTGCATGCCTGACCAATCCTGCTAAGGATGTGATTTGTAGGAAATGGCACGATACAGGCTAGTCATGGTCACAAGGGGTTCTGGACAACAAAGACCCAGGGTTGGAGAGGGGGCACAGAGGGTCCCTTCTGCCATGGCCACTGAAGGCGGTAGAGCAGAGCAGGCACCTTGGACAGACAGCCCTCACTGGAAGGTTCATCCTATTTTCCCAAGGGTCAAATGCCGACTACTGTGTCCCATTCCCAGAATGAAGAAGTGGGCATTCTGGTCGCTGGCTGTGCCACTAGGCCAAGACAAGCCCAGGCCAGACAGGCATCTTGAGAGGGGAGAAGCCACAACCTTAGCAAGCTGGCTGGAGCTGTAGGATAAGCAAAAGCTTGAGTTGCGAGGTCCTGGCTCCAGGCTGTGTCTCTCTCTACGTTCTCCCTCCGGCCACATTTGGGAGCTGGAGGGCGTGGGGGCATGGAAGCTGTCAAGGTCTTCAGACTTCCTGGAGCATGGGCCACAGGCAGAGCCTCAGCTGTGAAAGTTGTCCACGTTGTAGGGATGACAGGGATGAGAGGCCCAGCAGGGTCAGGCCTCTACAGAGGCAGCTGAGACAGAGCAGTCTCCTGGGGAGGTGAGATGCCAAATGGTGCTGGGGTGGAGATCACAGAGTCCCATCTTCCTTGAAGCACCCCCACCCACCCTTTCTTCTCCTCATACTATCTAGAGAGCAGGGCTCCCTTGACCCCACCCCCACCCAGCCCGCCTGCTCATCTCAGCCCTGCTGGCCTCTCCCCAGTTCCCCAGCCCCCCAGCTATCTCTCCCACCTCCCTCCCTCAGAGACCTGTCGCCTCTTCTCCCTCCCAGTCTCCTCCTGTCCCAGGCAGGCTGCAGACCCAGCCCTGCAGGCTTTGATGCCCTGAGGCGTAAGATTGCTGCCATCCACTGCCGAATGAAAGCCAGGCTCCTGCCTTTTGATTGACTGCAGCGACTCTGGCCTTCTACAGCAANGGGTGACAGGCATGCTCCCACCCTGCTGCTGTCCCTTCTGCCTGGCAGGGACCTTCCCAGTGAAGCACAGAAGGAATGCTAGCCAGAGAGTAGGATGAGGAACCAGGATCCCATGTTGCGATTGCAGTTGGAGCTGATATCAACGGTGATCTGCTCAAAGCCGGTCTTAAGGGTCTCTCTGATGCGTGTGAGAGGCGAGGGGTGTCTGTTATCAGGCTATCAAGCAGGCTAAGATGCCCTGGCAGGTGACAGGTGATCCTCCAGAGTGCCTGAAATACACCTGACCCCTAGAGGGCGCTCCGGAGTCCCCCTGCGCCCCACTGCTTGCTTCTGAGTTGCCCCCAGGTATTTGAGACACTCTCAACCAGGTCTTAACTGACAACCTCAGTGTCTTAACGGAAGGGATCACGCTGGGTTTGTGTGAGTCTGAACAGAAAGGTAAACTGTTCATCTTGCCTGTGTTGGGAGAGGGTTACAGGTTCCCAGGCTGGGATTCTGCAGGGCGATTGGCTTGGGTAACATTTTCCCGGGAAATCTGTCAGGATGGGTCTGTGGGACCCCAAGCTTCCTGCTGGGTGTGGTTGTCTTTCTCCAGGAACCTTAAAGAGACGAGTAAAAGAGTTGTCTTGCATTTTTGAAGCACCTTGTCTTCCAAGGACATTTGAACAGAATGAAATGAGACAGGGGGCTGGTGAGAGGGCTCAGCAGATAGGGGTACCTGCTGCCAAGCCCAGCAACCTGAGTCTGACCCTAGAACCCATGGTGGGAAGAGAAAGTTGGCCTCCACAGCGGTCCTCTGGCTTCCAGACCAGAGCTATGATACATGTGCGTGTGATCACACGCACACTCTTAATCATTTTTTTTAAATTAATAATGAAGAAAGCCACGGTGCCTATTTTCTACGTGGCAGCCTCCTCTCCAGCGTGGGTGTGCCCTCCACTTTGTGCTGAAGGTCCAAAGACTGGTTCTCAGCTGGCCCACATAGTCAGAAGACTCTGATGTGTAGGCGAGGCACATGGGGACAGGCATTCACTATGGGGATGCACTAGCAGTCTCCCTCAACTCACAGAAGGAGAAAACATGGCCTGGGAAAGTGGCCGGCTTTGGAGTGATGGGCTCCAACCTTCCCGGACTTGGCGAAGACCCCAAACCCTAGCTCCAAGCTGGCCCCACGAGCATAGAAACATCTCCAGAGAACCACACGTATCCAATAAGTTTACAGACATGACAAAAGAGCAGGGGTTTGAGTCCCCAACGATTTTTTTCTGTTTTAAACACTCATATCTGAGACCTTGCAAATAAAATTTAAAATGTAAATATGGGAGTAGCCATTAGGGACTGGCTTGGGTTTGGTGACAACGTGGGTCACTTACTTTTCCACTGCTCCAAGGTGGGAAAACATCACCCCACACACAGAGTTCTTGGCCCCTGCCCGCCACCCGTGTCCCTGCCTCAGCCACACTACACTGTGTCTTAATAATAAGCAAGAAAACACGGGTCACTTGCCTTCCATTTATTATGTCACATTAACAGTTTTGATAGCCACCTAAAAGCCGGTCTGCCTTTGTTTTATGCACAGAGGAAAACACTCCTGCAGAGGAGGAGAGTGTGCATTTGACCACCGTCAAGAGCAAATTTCCCTGTACACGGACAGAGCTTGAGACACACAGGCGGCCAGATCCTTAAGATCAGGTTTAAAATATTCTCTCAGTGAGCCTGCTGCCTGAGACGTTTTAAACACGCTTTATTTAATAATGTACCGTTTGACTCATGCGATTTAAATATTTGCTCCGATCAGCAATCATTTGATCCCCGCTTCGTTCCCAGCTGAGGACTAATTTCTCTGGGTTATTTTTCTTTGAGGCTGGGTGAGTCTTGAGACAGGGCGGCTCTCGGCTCGGTGGAAAGAGAACCCGGCTGGCCGGCCATAAGCAACAACTCCCGGGTTTTTATGATGTTTACGTGGCCGTCCCCACATCGATCTGACCGAAGACAGAAGGCATCATTTAAAAGACTACTATGGCAGGATAATCAGAGGGAGTTTTTTTTTTTTAGCAATAGAACATCAAAATGTGAAGGAATTCGCAATAAAGAGGTGATTTTGGCAGGGAATACATCCTGCTGTCAACCCACTCTCTGCTTTTTTCCCAGCGGGATATTTCTGTGACGACTGTCCAAACGTCTTTGGACAGCCATTCGTTGCCAGCTGAGATTCTAAAGAGGAAAGATGAATAAGGTTTTATTTTAAATTTCAGTACACTGTGTTTGAAAGAAATAAAGAAAAGCAAAGAGAGAAAGAAAGAAAGAAAGAAAGAAAGAAAGAAAGAAAGAAAGAAAGAA